>VOMN01136365.1:0-31256 GCA_014899125.1 Orchestia grillus | reverse complement strand
CTCCCAACACCCACACGCTCCCAACACCCACACACGCTCTCAACACCCATACGCTCCCAACACCCACACGCTCCCAACACCCACACGCTCCCAACACCCACAGCCCAGTAAGAAATCGTTGGCCACAAGCTGAAGTCACACTCAGTGTGAGGTCGGACTAAAGTTTTGCTGTCAAAACAGATAACGAAACAGATCACAATGAAGTAGAACAGTTATACTTGACAGTGTAATTTTATCAAGAAAATAGATATTGATGATCAGTATGAAGAGGTGCATTCGTAGTATGCTGAGCAATAGTGTCTAGAAAATAAACAATAATAACATTATGAAATTGGACAGCCATATATTGCCGCACTATTAATATCTCAAAAATAGGCATTAAATGATAATAAAATGGTATTTTCATATCGCACATTTCAATTCTTTCGAGAAAATAGGCCATAATGATAATAACAAAACTGTGTCTTTTTATCATGCTGCACTATTCTGTCAAAAAAACTGTGCATTAATTATTGTTATGAAACGGTACCTTTTTATCATGCTGCACCCTTCCATCCGTATTATTGACAAATGATTAATATGAAATGGTACAATCATACTGTACCATGCTGTGAAGNAGACAGAAAGCGGGAGGAGAGACACACAAACGAGCAGTGATGAGGACCAGGGCGCGAGTTTTGGGCACCACGCTGTGCCCGCTCCCAGCGGCAGAACAAGTTAATATTACGAAACTATTTCATGTACAAATCCAATGTTGTCAGAAATACACAGAAAGCAACATTGTCAGGTTTTGAAAATAACATTGAACATGGTATTATTTATGTGAAACAAATGGAATAACAACGAGAGTACAAGAAAATGCTTTTCAATGCATCAATAAATAAACAAGCCGTCAGTACTCTCAAGCCTATAATTTCTTCGGTAGGCGTGAGGTTCCTTACCCTAAAAAATATTTCAATGAATAAAATCCACTCCACGAATTCCCTATCAGCTTCTAACACAGTCCTGACCGATTATTTATTCACGTTTGACCCATGTCTGGTAAAGCAGCATCTTCATCACGGCTAGGTAAGTTATTGTAACAAAACGTGTTCACTCGTTCTATTGAATCGAATCTATGAAATAATTATTGAACTACCACCTCATCCAACCCAAAAAGGGCCAAAACACTCAATACGTCAAGGCCGCCATCAAATAGTGTTTCTGATAGAGAAAAAACGTTCGATGAACACAGCGATGAAAGCTGTTACATTATATCAAATTAGGTTATGCCGTAACATGACGGTCTGCATCACAATTAGATACGATGAGGGTATTCAGCTACGAAAGTATTCTACAAATACACTGCCAAAAAATGAAACGCCATTCCTGACAAGCTCCTTCACTAAGCCCAGTGCAGATTGGTTCAACAAAAATTACATTATTCTGCTGAGTAAGCCCAAAATCTTACCTAAAAAACCCGAGTTCTAAAGGCCTGCTGACGACAGAGAACACTTGCAAAAGTTCAACCGAGACGAAAGCTCTCAGGAATGATTTCTGTCCCCGAGGAACGCCAAATTATGCTGAAGAAATGTCCACGGGAAAAGCGAGGGAGAGGGCGCGACATCAAACAACAGTCCGATATATCGAGAGATTTTTTTTTTTCGAAACTACTTACCATCAATTCGAATTGGTGAAATTCAAAATCCTCTTAGCACGGATGTAGACTAGAAACTAAAACCTACTCTAATTTTAGAGCTATTTAGGGTAAGTGTTGACACCTGCATTTTCAGATAAAGTATGCTCAAACGCAAAGAGAAGGCTGCCAGCTGCCATGGGGCTTTCTGTTTAACTTTCAGTTGTTAGTAGCAGTAAAGCTATTAATAACTCAAATTCTCACCATGATACAATTTCACAATGCAGAACAAGAAAAATCCAGGACATCGATTTCAAAAGTGCATTGAGTACGCTTACACAGTCTCTAATGATGCAGGCGGATGAGCCCACGTGCAAGCACCAGACCTCGAAATTATCTTGGTCTCGCGTACCTGGAAAACGTTCGTATGATCAGATAAAAAAGCGCAGCGCTCCTTACAAGGCGATGCATTTATAAGGAGTCAAGGAGTAGGTGTGGGATTGGTGGG
This sequence comes from Orchestia grillus, assembly GCA_014899125.1. Taxonomy (NCBI): domain Eukaryota; kingdom Metazoa; phylum Arthropoda; class Malacostraca; order Amphipoda; family Talitridae; genus Orchestia; species Orchestia grillus. The sequence goes on along the minus strand of VOMN01136365.1, from coordinate 29,133 downwards.
GCGCACCTGGTCATCTTCTTCTTTCGCGTCCGACTGTAACCGAGCGTAGCATGAGAAAACGTTCGTGCAGACATGTCAGTTCCACTTCGCAAGTTTGAATAAGCTCACTACTTAAACTTAGCCTCTCAAGTTTCGTGACTTCTTTCGGAGAGCAAAATTTCCTAGGCTGTGACGATTCATGAAACAATTCACCGGAAATTTGTTTCAGAAATCAACTAATCGCTGGTACCTCTATATGCTTGACATGGTATCGTCTCTCCAGACTTAATTCTAAGTTGCAGCGTTTGAGACGAACGTAGTATTACTTTGTTCACTTGAATATAATATTTCGTAGTAATAACATTTAAACACATCTGACCCTCCCCGTCACGGGTGTGGTTGTAATGCAAGGAACATTTGTTCTGTATAATAAATAGAATAAACGAGGTTCTATTCTATGAAGATATAAAATACGGAACTTCGTTTATTCCTTGCAAATCGCTCATTAGAATGTTGTACATATTATCGAGAATATAATGATGTACGGTTGGCAATTAATTTTGAACTAGACACAGGTATTCCATTAACTCGGATTTTTAAAATGAATTAATCAAATAGTAAACGTGGTTAGCGTTTGCACAATCATTACTTTTGAGCCTTGCTCTCCAACACTCATGGTTTGCATGCAGTTGATGTAACATTTCGGGAAACGACAAGTAACATTCGGTACATAAAAATGTGTACCGAGGACACGAGATCACGGATGGCGAATGTGAAATAACATGTCACAATAAAATTCGACAGAAATACTGTAATATCAACATGATCTCTGAGAAAAATTGAATTCCTTTGCTTCCACCACACAAGATTCTATTTATTTAACCTTCAAGTTTTTCCCTGTAAGCTGAGAAGTAAGAATTATCTTTTCAATTGCTGCTAAAACTAAAAGCTTGAGAAGCGACGGAGTTTCAAGTTGCGCGTTCCCATGTTTGGCCTCTCTGATTACATTCTGTGTTTACAGGCGGCGGTCATCAGCATCGTTCAGTATTAATTACTCATCAGTCTTGCTCAGATAAGAGCGTTGTGGCTGGCGCAAATAAACGTTAGCGTGCAGGGGCCCCGCGACGATCATCACTAGATCAAAACGAGAAGCGTCAGCCAGCCACTTACGGACGTCACGTACGACGCACGAGCCTCGTGAGAGACGTTAAAGCGACGTTAAAGCGTCGTAAACGCGTCGTGCGCTGCCACTGCACCTTGCATCGGAAATACAGACAAGCTCATAATTACCGGTGTCAACGCGCCTGGCTTTTCACATGACAATTAGTGAGCCTAAGTAATAAAAGTTCATCTCTGGAAACACGAAGAGAATATAATTGACATTTTAGAATATTTAAACACAATCTGTTTTCGTACAATCGTCCGACATTATATTATAGTGCACTGCAAATAGGCAAAATTGGCTTTTTCTTATTCTGACATGTGCCAATTTCATAATTTGAAACAATTTGAACGAACAGAGATGGAAACGATCCAAAGAAATGAGTACAGCCAGAATTCATCCAGATATATAGATTTGATGCACGCATTCTACTTAAAAAATCGCTAGTGACACCTCATCTACCATTGCCTTTATTAAAAATCCTGGATAGCGCTTCTTTTATCATAAAACTGGAGCACCTTCAAAGACGATACAGAGTCTCATGGAATAAAAGGTACAAAATTTCACACTTACCAGAAAGTGGCAATCTAAACGCATTTACCTCTATGAAACTTTGTAAAATAAATTGAGATATTAGCTTTTTAATGTTTGAATTGAGGAAATTTGCAAACAAAATTATGCCCGATTAATTTATTTATATTTTCTTCCCAGAAAAATGTCCAAAGTTTCCACCATCCACAACGATGCACTAGTGATATCTTCGATTTGGACTGCCGGATATCGTGGAAAAGGCCTGGCATTTCAGGAATATCCCCAGAAGCCGCTACAATTCTTGCAATGAAACCTTCTTCTGATTCCACAGGCGTCGAATACACGAGGCTTTTAATGTGTCTTCAAAAATCTATGTACGTAGATGTGAGTGGTGGAAAGTTGAACAATTTCTGTTAAGTAAATCTATAAATGAAGGATTTGTGGGTAATTTTGTTTCAAATTTCCTCCTTTCAACTATGAAGCAGCTACTATCTGAGAAAGTAATTTTGCGCAACGATTCATAGAGGCAAAAGTGTATAGTTGGCCCCTTTCTGGTCGATGTGAAATTTTGGACCTCGTTACCTCTTTTTCCTTGACCATGCGTTTGATTGATGTGTGTTGCTCACAGCTCGTAATTGCCTTGCGATACTAACCACAGATGGTGCCCTAGTCAAGCACTGACCAGGTGTTTATGTCAATTGAAATTTCAAGATGAATTATTTTGAATATCATATCTATTGCTTAAAGCTTCCTGTTCACGTGAAGTGTGATCTAAAAAGTGAAAAGAAGGGACTATTTAGAAAGGACTCATGAACACAGGGAATCAATGGACGAGATGGGTTCCCTCACAGCATCCACTGTGCAAAGTAACAGTACGGTAAGAATGAAGAGGAATAAAGGCAAAGAAAAGATGGCGAAAGTGTGAAAATTGAATGAAGCAAAATAAGCACGAAAGGTAGAAGTCCTGGGGGCTTATCTACATATAGCTAAGGTAACCTAACAGTTCCCGCCTAGGGACGCCAATTCCCATTACATACGATAAACAAACCTAACTATCCTAACCCTCTAGCCTATTCCATGCCTCTCGAGAAGGGTTTTAGCAGAATACGCAAGAAAATTCGATAAAATTATAAAATTCCCATATCAGAAATCATTTCAAAGTTTAAAATCCCCAGCCGAGGCGACTATAACACACGAGACTTCCCACTCCAACTGCATAACAGACATGCAGGACCAGTGCATGTGAAAGTATCAATGTCCTTCGGCTTCTTCTCAGCAGTCCTCAGGACAGCGGAGGGCGTACGTCATTTTCATCCCAAACAAGGAGAGACACAGAGAAAGAGCGAAAGAAGGGACCCACAGCTTTGAGTATACATCGATCTTCTGATGTTTCCAGTAGGCCTCTGCAGCGGACGACCACCACGACACAGAGCTCGGGAGACATTATGTTTAAGGTCGTCCAAAACAGCTCGCTCAGTGTGACAGATTGCGGCTCCGTGACACCTGATCGGCTGCCGAGAACCTGGTCTCCATCACCTGTGAGACGAACTCACGGCCTTCCGAGTCTCCGAAAACAGTGACCAGCAGACAGGCAGATTCTTAAACAAGAGGACTTCCGAATTCACAACGCGAGTCGTGCAATGCGAAGTTTGGTGTCGGACAACCATGGCACAATGGTCACTGAAGTAATTTCTTTGCTTTATGAAGCAACGGAAACGCGCGGTGAACAATGTCGTCAAGCTTATCTCATGGCTGCGTTCGTTGAGATTAGGTTTCGTATTAACTGTTACCCGTAGAAAAAATTACGATTAAGGTCGAATAAAATATAAATACAAACTTTAAAAAAAGAGTAATATCAACAGCAATTAAAAAAATGCAGCTCATTAAAACTACCACAATTATTATTCAGTTCACAATGTCATTATAATGGAGTAGCCAAAACATCCAAATAGGATGAACGACGTCAACGCTTAAATCATCAAAGTACGTTATTTTCTAACGACACCGAAAGTAAACTCGGTTGTTTTATTGTTCTCATATTCTAATTATTTTAAATGAGACAGTAAAACTGACCACGTGTGAAGGTCACCAAAGCTTTGCACTTATAATTCGGGCCGAGACTGTCAGCATTAATTTGTGGGATCATCGCTCAGTGCTCAGGAGGAGTCCGGGCAGCTGAGATGGATTGAGGCTTCAAAAGTGGCACACACAAAATTAATGCCACTGACATCTTGCGCTAATGCTAAATATGAAATGAAGATTAATTCTTCCTTCACGTAGAAAACTTGAATAAAAATATAATCCACAGGCCAAAGAAGTAAGGACTGTCAGGGCGGTGCGATTGCCAACGCCAATGGCATAATTGAAGTTCGGAAGGATTTCATTTTCTTATGAAAAAGCACCGCACAATAGAACAGTGAAAATCGGTCAACGTAGAATATTTCTCACTTAACATTCGACGCAGCTGAGGCCAATAACAATTTTTTAAGAATAACTAGCGATACATCACATTGACTTTCGTTCTCCAGCTGTACGCACGAAGGAACGTTGTCCGTGATCATAGCCTGGCGGTACTTAATAGAAAAAGACTGTTCTGTTATGTTTTTTTAGCCGCAATTTGTTTTGAAAAGAATCATGGAAGATTTCTCAGCGTGTTTGTAAAATATCCTAAAATTCGACCATAACACTAAAACAACATGCACAGCGTGACCTATATACCAAACAATAATTCCCAATCTTCGTCAACATAATCAAATTTTAAATCATCATCATAACTCAAATTCAACCTCAAGATTATTTCCTATAACGTAAGAGTCATAATCATATTCCCAGGGTCCATATATGGGGAGTTTCCTCCGAGTTTCCATCAATAATAATCAAAGGAACAGCCTTTCACTGCAGGTAGTCGACCTCGGTCTACGCAGCACGAGGGAGATTACAGAAATTTTTCAGCGTCGCCGATGAAGAGGCAACCAAACCACCCGACAATTCTGGTCTGCTCACGCGCCCGTAATTGGTCGGCTGACCAAACCACACGAAGGATGCTGATCAAATCAAAACTAAATAATTTAAAAATGAATCGGTAATTGAGTCATTATAAGACCAGAAGGATGCAACATGCAAAAATTAATTCAACGCTGCAAATAAACGAGACGCTGGACGGAAAGTATGCAATCAATAGTTGGGGAAATTTACGTTAAACTTCCGTGTACAGAGTTACCACGGACGAGGGCACAACGCGGAGATGGAGAGAGGTAGAGAGAGATGAGCTGCATGAGCATTCAAGTGAACCCATTCACAACGCGTGCTGAGAGTCATCCAGAAAGTCTGTCCCTTCTCAAGTAAGTGAGTTCGTGCATTAACTACTGTGCACATGCCTTTGGTAACAGTAAGCAAGCTTATATATTGCGCTGCACTTGATTAGTCAACAAAAGTATTATTACATCACTTATGACGGAGTTCATCGATAAAAAGCCGCTCAAGTAAATTACCGCTCGGTTGATTGGTTGATCAGCCTGATTACCAACTCAGCAACCACGCGGGCGCCTTCAGAAGTGCTATTTTGACGAGCGTGAGAGACATAACAATTAACAAAAATTTCATACGAACCTTTTTTGTTGTTTAACGGTAAAACGGAATTTCTTATGGTGTGCTTGATTCCTCGATTGATGAGCCGTTTTTCAATAACTACTAAGTGAAAACGCGCTTACTCGAATGACATCCGAACGAATAACTAATCGCGGATCATTTTCAACACTCTTTTTCAAGATAAAGCAAAGATTTCCTCGAAAATCCCCTAGAAGTTTGGAAAAGCGACAAGTCCTGCAAAAGTAAGCATGCTGACATAACAGACCCATAATAGAAGCGGTCAAAATTACGACCGCGACACACAATTACCGGCAACTCGGAGACCCACGATGACCACAATTTGGGTCTGTTTGCCGGCACCTTATACGCAGAGGCAGCGACAGGAACTGATGACCTCTCATGTGCAGTTTGGTTTCACGAGAGTGTAAGCAAACCACTTAAAGAACCCGTGTCCCCAATAAATTTTTCCGTGCTGGCATTAGTGTCATTGGAGGAGCTTCGAAGAATACGCAGCACCGGTCGTCGCATGAGGGATGAAGACGAGTGGCCAGGCCTCGGTAATGGTCGCTGTCGCCGGACATAAAGTAGAGGTACTTCGGGGCAGACGCACTCGGTCAAAGAATAGAGGGAATGAGTAAACGAATGCCCGAATAGATAACCTAAATGAACGTCATGACCCGGATGAACTTCTGAGCCTACGCAATAATTGAAATTCTAGGACTTTCTTCGTTCGAACTACGCAGTTTTATCAATTCTCTGGAGTAATGTTAATTTTAACTCTCATAAATGAAATTTAGTGGAAAACATTCACCTACAAGAACTTTAAACTAAACGATACGAACAGTTGCAGCTGACAGTTCAAATTTGGACCCCAGAATTGTGCGACGATGAGAGAGCGAAACCTCGGCCCGTGTGACGTCTGAATTGTGACGTATACAAAACTTTAAAACAGCATCTGTAAATGTATTAGCAGTGACAATAACGGCATCCTCTGAAAAACGTACGTAACCAGAGTATTCGAGGGACATCTAGCTAAGAGGAGAAAAAACAATTATCTTTAGATTCAGTTTAAATTACCTCTTTTCTTAATTCAAGAAAATAGAAAATTCATTTCATTCCGAATAGCTTGAAAAAATATAACATCCGATAAGTTTTAGAAGAATAAATTACAAAGATACTTTTGAATACAGACTTAGAATTTGTTGTAGGAAGTATGTAAACTAAAGACACAAACTTGCAATGGATTAATGGAGTAACTGAATGGAATACCTGAAATAGTACAGCAAAGTCGAGAACACCTGCAAGAAATACTTTTCACAGGCCCGAAATCGTGTAAGATGGCTATATGGCCACCGGCACGAGGTCAGAAATAGACCACCAATCAAGAAAACGATGAAATACGAGCGTGATGACCCAGAAAAGACTTCTCCAACGTACAGTGGAACAGAAACGTAGCACACGACGACCCACAATACACACATGAATAGTACGCACGACGGTCCAGAAGAGATCGGACGAATTTACTAGGGCCTTTAAATGGCATCTGTGTATCGCTGGAAACAATGACGTTAGATAAGAGGTCAGCTCGTTTGCCTCGCTAACATATGCCATCTGAAAGGGAAAGGTCTGACTATTGGTTATCGAGATAGGGAGGGTCGAGGAATAACAAACTGAGAGGTGTGGCCAGCCACAAAAGAGACAGCTATTGGCAATAAAATATTACGAGAAATGGGAGCAGGCAACAAGGTTATACGGAGTTCTAGATAAGACAGGCTTGGCAGTCATATTAAGAGCCAACGAGCAAAAATAGCAAACAGGTGTTTCACAGACGCCAAAAATAACAGCCGCATAAAACAGGACTATGTGCAGTGTGGCGTGCGTGACGTGGGCAAAACGTACCTGTAAGACTCATAATTCTGAGTTCAGAGTCAGAATCAAGGGCTGATCTTAATGGATGAAAATCGCACAGCGTTCATAACACTCGACGGCAATCAATTCTGCAGCTGAATTGTAAACGAGAGCTACACACAATGTAGCAGGAAAAGAAAACAAAAAATTTAAAACTTGCTTGTGGTTGAAACATGATAGCGGGCTATTAACTGGCGACCGTAACAATTGAATGACATCGAGGCCAGGCATAAACTCGTCGTTAACTCTGGAAGCCATCTTGGGGAAGGCCACAACAGCTTAGATGGAGCTGTGCGGTGGTGAGAGGGGAAAATTGTGAAGATTAAAATCCTAATCCGTCATATTTCATGTCACCTGGACGACAATTAAGCCCGAGGTAGATAACGAAGTAGAAACATTTGTACGGTATACACGTACACATGTGTTCATCCATGCTTACGCTAATCGTAATACACTGAGCATTCAGTGTTGCAGGAGATTTCAAACCGCGTCACGCAGATGAAGTTCGATGTTATTCTTAATTGTGACTGGGACGAATAAGAAAATAATTATTTTTCAGCAGCAATACGATTAGATACAGTGATTTGCAGTCCACACGGGATGGCTGAATTCATTAATTAAGAAATCGAACAAACAACGTTGTTCTAAAGTCACTGTATGAGACATGTGTTTTGCTACCGAATCAATATCATCGTTCAAAAGCCATCATAAAACGTAAAATTACCACCACTTCAGGTTATCGTACAAAAAATAAAAATGAATTTTAGTGCCTCGGAGGCTTACAAATAACTTACTAGAAAAACCCGTCTGAGGACTGACTGAAAAAAATTAATGACTCCTGACACAAGTAGTCCTTAGACTGGCAGCTCATGCACGCATGAGAACGGGTCAGCAGCCCCTCAGCTACTCACAGCGAGCTGGAAATGCTTCAGCGCGCGATGAATGTGAAGCAGCGAGGATGGCACACTCCAGAACCAATTCAAGCCAAACGATGTGAACAAAAGCATCGAATTTTAAATATAGCACACCAGTAATTTCCAGAGAAAAAAGAGCTTGGTCACGTGCCTCACTCGGTTCCCAGTTTGACAACGAAGTAATGGCCTGAAATGCTGTTGACGGACAATCGCATTGCCGAGAAAAGGAGAGAGGAACAAAGTTCCGATGTGTTAAGTTGCCATCTATCTTTTGGTGAGTCATGTTAAGTTGCCATCTATCTTTTGGTGAGTCATGTTCCGTATGCATTTTGATTGAGCGGTACGTTAACATGAAAACACCTTCGTTCCTGGCCCATAGAGCATATTTTTTAGAAAAATATTTCTTATGCAGAATATCTGGTAAATTATATAAGAATATAGGAAGTACAAACTTCATGAATTCATGAACGGAAGGAAACGAAGGTAAATTTAGCATGAGATGTGAAAAACTAATAGCCTATGGCAGCCCACGAGTTTGGTAGGCCAACCAGCGCATCAAAAGAACGTACGAGTGGAGAGATCGTACAATTGAGACGTCTAAAAAGAACGAGAGAAAAGAGATTTCTCAAAGAAAACATTAATTTGAACGTTTTGAGCTCCAAGGTCGTTATCACCAATAAATCTGAAAATACAGTCTTGGAACAATACAGGGTGAAAATCAAAATTGAAAAAAGAATTACTACAATACACAAGAAAAATTTGAGTTCAGTTATTAGGACTTGACAAAGCTTAGCGGCTGACTATTTTCAGAAGGTATGCACTCGGCATTTGATTGAGGGACAGCTTTAACTCGTGAATATACAGAGACTCCAAGATACGAAGACCAAAATTACTTGAAAAATAATTTAATATTTTAAAACATGATATAGGAGAGAAGAACAATTTCACAAAACTTCATAGACTTCGAGGCAAGGGCAGTCATGATAAAACAGCAACACCAATCGGGGTAAGCCTGCAACATTATAAAAAATCAATTAAAATCAGTGAAAAATCGTGCGCCAATTGCAGCGCTAAAGACCACGTCGAGATAAAACAGCTTTGTCACTTCGACAGAAAAAGCAAAGAAACATCAGAACGGTGGATGCATCCGAGCTTATGTTCTCACAGCCGAGCATAAATGACTAATGAACAACAAATGACTACAAATGGCTGGTCATCACGCTCGAGGTGCGGAGTGACAGCCGTCAGCAATCTGGCAAGGAAACCTACGCGGAGGAGCAGTTACGTAGTGTTGATAGATTAGATTAGGCATAAAACTCCCATGGAATGTGATCCAAAGAGCGAAAAACAGGAACCATAGAGGACAAACTTCAGAAAATGTGCAATCTATGCTCAGTTGGGCTCCCAAACAGGATTCCCTGACCATGGAAACATTAAGTTATGAAAGAAGCAAAAGAAAAGATCAAGAATAATCAGCATGGAAGGCATGAAAATAGAAAGAAGCAAAGTAGGCACGAAAGGCCCAAGTTCCGAAGGCTTCGCTAGAGATGAAGTAACCTATCATTGTCCCCCTGTATGGAGACATAGCATATGATAGACGAACCTATCATGCACAGCATACGATAGACGAACCCAACATTCATAGCATATGATTGACGAACCAAACAAACTCTAACCCTATCGTGTACGGATTGTCCTGTGCCCCCAGAGTGGAGTTTGCAGCATTTTACACGGTTTCAACGTGAAGCGTTCTCGTGCAGATCTTCCTCTTAGCCGAATTGAATTACTGAAGTGCACACAAAATTCACTTCATGGAAATGAAAAGACGCATTTTCTACGATCAAGTGGATGTAGTTATGCTCTTGCAAGAGCTCCTCTATTTTAAATAATCGACACGGCTTTGTGAATAGTGAGATCTTGCATGCACGCGTGTCTTACAGAGTACTGCACAGAAGGTGACGCACGCACGCGTGTCTTACAGAGCACCGCACAGGAGGTTACGCACGCACGCGTGTCTTACAGAGCACCGCGCAGAAGGTGACGCACGCACGCGTGTCTTACAGAGCACCGCGCAGAAGGTTACGCACGCACGCGTGTCTTACAGAGCACCGCACAGGTTAGGGCAGGACGGAGCCCTGCAGTGTGGAGGCAGAGGCGATGCCGGCACTGCAGCGGGGGCACGGAAACTGTTATTTCCGTTGAGGGAGGCGTGTCGCTGCTATCGTGCCTCTAAACTGGATTAGGTGGCGAAACTGAAATAAACTGCGGCAACATCGGTACTAAGTATTACAAGGTATGCTTATATCTCAAATGTAAATGGCTTTTAAAGGAATTGTGAGAATAGTGATGAATAACAGTGGAAAAAATGGAGACTTTGAAGTAAAATATCGGAGAGAAACTGTTCAGCGAAACTTGAAGACGATATATGTTCTCACAAAAGCTAGCTGAACTCGCTGTGTTCGTTTGCTTCATTACTGAAAAATTATGAATGTTCATTGCTTTGTACGCGACTAAGGATGAAACCTGTCACGAAAATATTTTTAAACCGACGTGTTACATTTATTGGGTTTCATTTTTGTATCAAAAATTTGGTGACACATTGATTTAAATCAAACGGTAATTGCGTAAGAGAACGAAACTATAACATTACGTTGAGCTTTGAACCAGTAAAGCAGATTCATTAGGTGCAAGCAGTTCCTCCAAAATTGTAAGAAAGACTTGGTTTGTCTATTAAATTCGCTTTCTAGAAGTAAGCAATTGTACCATGTCACCTAAGAAGAAAAATTAGAATATGATCTCTTGAGCCCAAACTAATGACACTCCAGAGTTGCACCACAAACAATACTTGGTGAACAGCGCGTGCCCAAGCTACGTGTGCGATGCACTCACTTCACCGACTGACCAAGGCGAGAAATTTGAATCATATTTTCGAACGTAGTGTAGAGATTAGTCGCGTATGGCCTTTCTCGATTTCTACTGCTAAAGATCGTATATATACGGTTCGCGATGAGCTCAAAGATGACTTCCAGGAACATCGCCTAGGAATCCGAGGTGAATGGTAAGGTTGCAAAATCAGTTAAGGCATTGAGCATCAGTTTGGAAACCGACAAGGAATCACAACTGCGTTTGGAAGCCACTTGTGCGCCAGTTTCAAAACGAAAAAATGCATGCATCAAAGTGTTAACAGTGTGGAAAAACTCTAGCTTAGGATACGTGTCAAGAAACTGTGCGTCAACTAAAGCAAATCCGAAATGGGTATGGCCAAAACATGCACATAAAAGACTTTCATCGTCATGGGTATGCAAAATAAAATAATTACTTCTCGAAGCAGGACTAAAGAACAGTTCCTTCAACAGGGACAATTGCTCACAAAACGCAAATGAACCTGAAATGAACTTGGCACCAGGGAGAACTGACGAGGCCCGCTGCGGCACGATGAACCTAGCGCCCCACACTCACTGCAACACCGCCACGAAGCAACAGAAATAACGGGAGGTGCCACACGGAGGAGGGTCAATGAGCAAGTTTCGACTGCTGTAATTTTGGACGCTGCCATTAGAGCGCATAATTGGGCGGTTGCAGGAGACAGAACAATGAGAACCGAACATAATTGTCTCAAAGGCTCACTTCAGAGACGGCCTTAGTCGGAGGTCTTGTCGTAACACAAGCCTGCTCACAATATGAAGAGCCAGTGCTCCCACAGTGAGTGAGTGTGTGTGTGTGTGTGCTCATGCAAGCTGTCAAGTGGACATGTTTCACGAGATATGACACAGGTTCTCGCGAGCAGCATCTGATCATAGACCTATATTTTCTGTTTTGTTTTTTTTTGTATCAGATACAACGACCATTTCAACTTGAATAGTTCGTTAAAATTTTGATATTACAGCACAATGAAAAGTGCTTGCGATGCTCGATGCAATTATTCTTCAAAACTTAGAATAATTATATCATTACATGACGCTGGAAAATACAGCCTTGCACTCCACTCTTACACTCGTTAATGCGCAAGATTTCATCAACTCGCGAGACGTTAAAAAGGTATCATAAATTATGTCTAGGAAAGAGATGTTTCCCACAGTTTATGTCACATTTACTACTTTCAACAAGCCAGAATTTTAATAACAGCTTAAATAATTGCAAATGAGGTTCAATGCGGACGCAAGGCGTCGTAAAAGCGTGTACGATCGTACGTGAGAGCAGCTCGTGCGGTGACGCACATTGGACAAAAACCTGCGTTACGTCACAGCTTCCAAACCCGAGTCTGTGCTGCTGACTCATAACGGATAACATGAAAGTAAATTTCAATACACTTCTCCATCGTCGTATTATTTTAAAATGTCTGTCGGCCTAAAATGTTCCTCGTCATTTACAATCATTTAGGAGAAACGAAATTTGGTGGAAAATTCACGTCAAAAACGTGAGTTTTTCCCTCGCGAATTTCGCATCCCCCCTCGGAGTGACGCAATGAGGTTGACAAGCTTCCTGACGGGAGCCGGCCCAGCGATTCGAAAAGTTAGCAAACTTGTACGAGCAGCAAGGAAGTTTCGGTGCGTGTATACGCTTTTATGAGCGTCGGGAAGGGGAATTTCTATAGAGTATTTAATGACACTTTTAAGAGCAGCTACAGTTTGAGGATTCCAAGGTCGGTCGAGTCATTATTGACAGCGGAGGCTATTGTCAATATTAATTAGTATTACTAATTATCATCACAATCATCTTTGGATTGTTGCGTTCAGCAAAAAAAATGAATAACTCTCGTACGCCAACGTGCCAGAAATACAAACGACTATTTGCTCACTGCGGATAACGCTGCAAAAAATAATTCACCCCCAAGGCAATTAAAAAGCATGCTATGTTATCAAACATTACTGTTTCTATAGAATTTTTGTTGTATTTATTCAATTGAAAACTTACTACAATATATATCAAGCATGTTTTCGGGTCAGATTCACATTAACAAGATCAAGTTAATGCGTAATATCTTAACTTATAAGCAATACTTGGAGCTTACGGCTTTCCCCCCACGCATAAAAAGGATGGTCGAAACGTTCTAAGATCGGAAAATCCTCGTTTAAGTCGTGGAATGCAAGTACAGACGTGATTTTCACCACCATCCTTCGTCGTTCTAAACACTTTATTTGCGCTAAAGATAAGCAAGAATCATACCTCGACTAACAACTCAGGCATTTTTATTCAGAAGATAAATAGTGAAGTGCACAGGTAGAAAGAAACAAAGTGAAGGCGACATGCACAGGTCGGGCGAGTGAGGCTGGTGCGGACTTCATTAGGCAGGGCATTTTAGCGAGTAGATCATGAGGTTCCCGATGCTGGGGTCGCCTCTCCTAACAGCGGGTGGAGCCAGGGCAGGAAAAATACATAGACAGTTTGCGGGTCGTTCGCTGGAATGAGATTGTGGTTAATCAACGCCTCACGGGAATTTCTCGGACTGAAACCTTACGACTTGCACCCCATGTTTAGTAACAACAAGAGGACTCCATCTGGAGACACTGTTTAGAAACAAAAGGACAGACAGGAACGTGAACGGGAAAATCAAGGGAAATTGAGCTGTGTACATTTTCATGTTATTTTCAAGTGACTGGCGTATCGTGTTGAGTATATAAAAAAAAATTTGTACGATGCATATGTAAAGGCTGTGACTCTAGGCCAATTACAACGGCTTCTAAATAATTTTTCTGAAGGGTGCAATCACACTTGAAATTCTCGAATTCAATGGAGACGAATGTCACGAAAGTTACATCGAAGTGGTGAGGGATAAATTTGGACGAAACCTCCATTGGAAAAAAACTGTTCTGAGAAAACTAAAAATATTCATCAACGCCAGAAGATTAGAAAAACTCAATACGTTTACGTAGAAATTTCACATGGAACAAAAATGTATATTTAAAAAACTACTCAAAATAACTCCCAACATGTTTTCTGCTACTACTGCTACATGAGAAGTCGATATGCGAAGTATTGATAATGAAACATACTAATTTAAAACACTACCGCACCTAACAAATAAAGCAAGTTTTCTTACGGTGAGGGGAAGAAGCTCAAGCAAATTAACGCAATTGAGACTCGAAAATTCAATGCAAGTACCTACCGCGACTACCTGCAATCGCAACGCACCGACGTACGCGAGGTAATGACCTGGCGGTGTGAGCTTTTAGAACCGTTCTCGTAAATGCTACCGTTTGGGCCGCAAGTTTGGCCTGGAGTGGTGCAGGCCACTTAGCTCCACTGCCAGTCTTCTCATTACGACCCCATTAACATGAAAACAAGAGGAGACCTCAGGCATAAGGCCACACTAAGCTGAAGCGCTATCACTCGATGTGCTGAGGGTGCACGAAAGTTGGGAGCGTTCTCGACAACTGTGGCAAAGAGCAACCAGCGAGGGGAGTCGAGCAGAAGTGAGAATAACGTCGGTGGGTCTGGAATGGGCGTGGAGGCTGGGAACGCATTGCAGCAGGAGGGAGTGCTGGTTTTGTGGTGCTGGTCGGAGAGGCTGCACCAGGTGTGACACCTCATGACGCCGTATGAGAACTTCAAGCGACTCGTGAGATCTATATATCGTTGTTGTTTACGATCAACTGTACATACAAATAACCAAAAAGATTGCGCACCACACATCAATGGAAAGTTCAAAACTATATTACTTGAAATTGCTTTACTCACCGTAAATATTAGTGAACATGATAAACAAATGAAACTCAGTTAGCGTGTACTTTACCCAGTAGCAAAACTTGCATGGCAACTTAATTGATTTTGGCACTGAACTGCATGAGCTCCCTTTCTTTTTTGGTGTGGGCGAGCCTACCTATTCCGATTCCTCACTGCAGCACTTCCGTAAAATATTCCATTTTCATTCCAAAAAGTGCACTCGCTTGAGATGAAGCATAAATGAACCGAAATGACTCGATTGCACAGACGTGGAAACTGTATCACCAGAATCCCCCTCACCGGCAAAAAAAATCAAGTTACAGGATCAAACTGAAAGAATCAAAAAACAAATCTAGGACTTGTATGAAAGCAGATCTATAAAAGTGCAGGTAGGAGAATCGGTGTAGGTAGGTAAATAAGGGTAGTTAGGCAGGCGTGCATACATAGCTAGGAATATGCACGTAAACGGGTATAGACCAGAGTCACTCACCTGAACTTCTTGAATGAGCTCCTGTTCATCCAGCAGCACCACCTTGCAGTGATATGTGCGAGCTTTGTCTCCGAAGCACCGCATTTTTTTCAAGACTGCACTTGTCCGATGATGATTTTTTATTCAATTGGAACAACAATTCGATTTTGAACACCGATTTTAATTTTTATTCACTGCGTTCGGTCGTTAAATACGCGCTGTAATTCATCGTGAAACGCAGCAGATGATAACCCAATTGTCGATATGTGAATTTATTGATATCTGTAAAAACTCGTTATTTCACTGCTCCTGAATCAAGAAATGGAAACGTCCTTCCTCGCTGACCTCTTCGAAAGCAGTTCACTGCCTCGTATATTGCACACTGAAGGGAAATTCCATCCTCCCCATTGTAGCGAGATATAATTTAGTGGGATGTTCGAATTGAGAATCAAAGGCAGACTTTATGAGTAGATTGGGTGTACCACATCGCGCGTCTTTATGGGAAGGTTGAGGCCTCAGCACATTGTCAGGCCATCCACCTGAAAGAAAGAAAAAATGGTGTTAACGTATAATAAGAAATACAAAAAACTGTTAAAAGCATGTGTTACGGTGTATTCAATCTTCTTCAAAAAAGGAACAGGATTTCTTCTCAACTTAGCGTGTGAAACTTCACTTTGTCTCGGTGAGCGTAATCGAAAAGAAACTTATAAAAAATTTGGTTGTATAGAGAATTAAGTTCTTTTCTCCCTTGAGAAACCGAAACATCAAATTAGTGATCAAGACTGTAATTAAAAATGAGAAAAGTACTCCGTAGTCCACTACCAGATTTGACTCGTTTCCAAAAAAATACCCTGGAAGCGACAATAATCACAAATTTAAAAGTCAGTCTCGCTTCTACAATTACGGTCGTCGGAACAAATAAGCCCAGTTCATAAATATTAAGCGGAGACCTAATTAAAAAGCTCAAAGGCATTTAAATTTAAGCAAAGCCTCGGAAGCAAAAATAAAGAAGCAAGATTCCAGCGGTGGGTAACGCCTCCTAAGCCTCGGAACAACATAAACTTCTGAAAATATCTAGCCTAAAGCGCCGCACTAAAATTACACTGCGCCACAAAATGCGCTTTCTCGAGGAATAAGATTCTATTGTGCACGGGGCCACAATAACCGCTAATTTATTCGCACCCCCATTTGTGCCTGAGGACCTCTCGCCGCACGACACTTCTTTTTTCCCTTTTATTAATTTGGCAAGAGAAAATTCGCCGCGTGGATCTGCCGAGATTAGGGAGGCATTTTTAAAGCTACGCGAAAAACCCTGAGGTCCAATTTAGTGTTTGCAAGAAAAATAAGATTTTCCAGACATTTTTCAGATTCCTTACGTTCGACATTCGCAGGACAGTCAATGATGGGATTCTGGTTGGAGATGTGACCGTAAAAAAACATATAAAACCAAGTCAGAGGAACGAAAAACTTTGCTGAGCGGAGACACTTTTGAAGCTTAAATTCGATAAACTCAAAATCTTGCTTGGATCTTAAACATTTCGAGTTGTTCTTGCTATCGGAAAACTGACTTTAAAAATGAGGTACGACTGCATATTAATTCCTTTAGTGAATACAGGTAGATTGCTTTACAGGGCGAAGTACAAAACTCCGTGTGAGAGGTAAAAACGGAAGTCGGTCAATGTAATTACGTGATTCCATGACCTCAAATCGGTAAATTTTAAGATTGAAAAAACACGATGTAGCTCCAATCAACTTTGGTCTAACGAGTTTGACTCAACTGGACGGAGAAAAAATTTATGGACTTTGATAGAAACTGAACTGACTTTTTCGTCGAACAATGATTTAGGAAACAGTCAAAATTTAATGTAATCGCATTTTTTGTGCCATCTGGCAAGTGGGAAGACCCTCACACTCGCGGTTCTTTCAATTTCGCCGCTCGTCTGCAATTAAGGCACTGACTTATAAGCAATTTAGTGTCCCTGGAAAAGCCTTGTAATCATGAACCCGTGTTCGAAAAACAAGGAAAAAGACTGTTTTTATCTGCATTTACTGCAACGGAGCAAATGAAAGGGAAATTTTAACTCTTTTTCAAATTTTTCAGTGGAAAAAAATGTTTCAAGATTATATTCTGTTTTAATGGCTAATCAGAGTTATTGAATAATCCGTACCCTCAAATTAACTATTTTCGAAGATTCAAAATGCATCTCTTTCATCGAGAACTCAAATTAGACTTCATGGGACGAGTATTATTTGTCTCTTAAAATTGCAAGCAATTCATAACTACTTTCGACGTCCCAGTATTCTTTTAAAAATAAGGTTTAGTCGAGAAAAATTCTCATTCGCACGGCAGTGAGAAAATTAAGTGCATGCATTGGGATGAAGTTATTCACTAACATGTTCGAAATCACTATGTAATTATTTTTTTCTAAATTACACTCCTAAAGGATAGTTTAAAATACGTTATGAATGGAAACGAATTTTACCTCTAATTTCAAGTGTACATCGATCTTTGTCACGTTTTTGACTTAAGACGACGCCCAAATGAAATATTTTTCAAAACACCTTGAAAAATATAGACCTGAAAAACTATCAACTTGTTTCTTTGTGTAACACGCCGGGCTGGTCTAATTTTATTAAAATCGTCAAAGAATGAAATCCAACCACAATGTTAATGTTGCAAGTCCGCATATTCGTAAGAAGTCAACTTGGGGTAGAAGCTTCATTTTTAGAAGGGCGAGAGGCAGCCATCGCTCTAATCTCTCTAAAATGTTGGTCCCGAAACTTCGTAGGCCTGCGATATTAACGGAAAGAGATGTCCTTCATAAAAGCCCGGCCAAACTCTGCTTTTTCGGCATATGCTAATAAGATAACACAGAATTTAATCAGCTTATCAACATAAGAGATCCTGTCGTGATAACCCGCCATCCGCCATCCGGAAAGCCGGAAAGCCCTTTTCCGCGGTCGTTTTTCATATCAAACGACCAATAAAAAGGGCAAACGATCTGACGGTTGTGCACCAATGGCATTTCTGCACACTAGCCGAGGTGTCCTTCCACAAGAGGACAGAGGATACAGGAACTTTACCTAATTTTTGTTCACGTTTTATTGAATTGTGACTCGTGAGTATAACAAAATTGTTGATAAGAAATATCACTACTTGTATCAAAACGTGCACAATTCTCGTAAGATGCTTGTATGAACTCGTTAATTTACAGACATATAATGTGCGTCACCCTGAACTAAATTACTAACAAATATACTGAAACATGTACACCAATTTAAAAGTTGAATTTGTAAGAAAAATTGAAACGAATAGAAAAATTGTTAGCAAGCATCTGTCCTTGGTCTTTAATCATCAATATAAAACAGATTTAAAAATACACAATTCTAAGTAAGAAATTAACCGATCTGGAAATCTACGCTCATGGTGTGCACTAAATACAAGTGAACTGAACTCAGTTGCTGAGAGACCAGCGTTACTCATTTTGCAACGACATTACGGCATGGAGCATCGCACTTCAACCTCCTCTAGGAGGGCCAGCGCGGACAACTATTTACTACTTTGCCTGAACGAGTCTACCATGAATTTTTCAAATGAAAGTATTGCACATACAAAAATAAACTTTTTGAAAGCGTCGGACAATAATAAGCGAAACCAAAGAGAAAAGTTCGAACATATTTCCTACCGTTAGGTCGTACTACAAAGTATCAAGCAAATTTCATGGGAAACAGGCAACGCATCTTCTCCGTAAATTTCAATGTGTGCCCGGTTATTCGGGAGAATTTCCAGCTTGCGATTAGCAGTGCAAATCCTTCTTTGCCAGTAAAGGCTTATAGTCTTCCTCGCTGGAGTGGCAGGTCATGTACCAATCAAAGGCTATTGTCCTTAGTTTGCCGTTACGCTGTCGGTTTTTCGGCAAAGTAAGGACCATTGCGCGAAATAATTTTCGACTCAAGCTTGAATTCGAGAAGTTGACTCAAGTTGCAGGAGATTTTCAGCAGGTATTTCCTTGTTTGCGTAAATATTCATCGCGTTGATGGCGACCACATTTTCACGCGAACGTGGAAAATCTCCGAAGCCTGAACAAAGCGAGCCGTAGTTCCACTACGTCGCAACTTACCATGCAACGAAGCACTGTTCCGCAACTCAACGACTACAACATGTGCATAGGAAGAACTAACTTGATAACTCATAATATTTAACTGGAACGATTTTCTACTGTGCTACGATAGTTAACTATTACAACGTAAATTACGCAAGTAACGAGTATTCCGCCAATAACATTTACTTGGAAGTCTGATGTATTTCAGATAATATACAATGGTGTGTGTTACATACAAGTAGAATCAAATCCTCAATAGCAATATTTTTCATTGCTACGGAATACTTTACTAACGAAAGCGACGAGTTATCATCGCACCTAACAGCAACTGGGTGATGGATTTCGACAAGCACAGAGCGAGAGAATAACAGCCCGAGTGTGCACGAGTCTGTGTCACACTGATTAACAGGACACGCTACACAAACGTGAAGCACGGAGAAATTGTGCTGAAAGTAACCTGGTAATGAGTCATTTCACAGTGAGCAATAATGTAGCGGATAATTCGATGTAATAAAATTGCTTTTTTTGCAAATCGTGCCGCTTAATTCCACAGATATTTGCTATCAACATGCATAACATGGACGTAGTGTGAACAATGATCATATCGTCGACGGAAATACAAGTTTTACCCTCGGTCGAAAAGTTCTCCTTTATTACTCAATGCAACTTATTTACCGATGACGAATTTTCGTATGATTATAAATAATAACAGAAGAAACGATGTTGTACTTCGATTGATGAAGTGTAGAAATTCGTTTGTTGACAACGGAACAGCCAAATTTTCAAGCTCTGAAAACAACTATTCATTAAATCTAACGTGCTTCCAATGTAAAACTTGGATAAAAAAGTTCACTTAAAATTTAAATGTGGGCTTGCTGCCCCATATTTCAAGGTTACATTCAGAAGAAATTCCTCTTTTGTTATGAAACCTTTTTACTGTATCCATCTGAAGTTACAAAAACGAGCATCAGTTTACCCAAAACTCGTTTAAAAAAAGGGTTCGCTTGAGTAAAAAATTCGATTTGTATTTAGACAGCAGTAAATATTCCCATCCAACCAAAGCGACGCGCCTCAAAGTTTTACATTTTTTCTTCCTCATTCCGAATGTAGGTCCTAAATTTCGAAGTTGAATGGAGGGATGTTCATGATTTCCAGATCCGAGGGTTAGATTAAACTAGATTACATTATTAATTACTTTAAAGCTTCCAACCACCTGAAATATGATCCAAAGAGAGCTGAAGTAAGGATCCATTCACTATGGACTTTGGAAAGATGGAAATCTACGCCCAGGTGTGTTCCCACACAAGATTCCTTGCACATAGAAACACCAGGTTGAGAGGGAAGAGGAAGAAAAGATGAGTAATTAAAGAAAAAAGCATGAAAATGGAAAGAAGCTAAGTGGGCACGAAAGATAAGAGAGTCCCAAAAGCCTAGCAGTTTCAAGGGACTCGAAGGCTTCTCCTGTTGTTCTTGTGTACCACCCGAATACTCGTACCACGACCCTACGACCCGAATACTCGTACCTACGTAAAAGGACTTTCATACCTCAACCACGGACCCGAATCATGAAAGGACCGAGCAGAAAACAAAGAGCTCGTGAGGTTTGCTTGCTTGCCTCATGTATCTACACTTCTTACATGCGAGAACTTCGCCTAGCTCAATTTTTAAAAAGTATTGCAGTTCTCCGCCCTCTTCACTATTGCATGATTAAAATTAACATTCTCGATAAAACGGGCAGTTTTAATCGAGTTAATACCCTTCATAGCCAAAAATAAACGCCACGATATTTAGTGAAATAAATGATCAGTATTTTTAATTTTTCGACAAGGATTAAATGATCACTAGCCCACGCAACGTTTTGTCGGAACAGTCGAGGATGACCAAAAGCAAACACGAGGTTGGTTCAGTGTTCTCGAGGCTTCGGAGGACGTTGGAGACAAGCGTGATACTGTAGAGACACGGCAGCTCAAGGCCAAGGGATCGTCGTTCTTTGAAATCCGTTGTGGCAGGAGAAAGGATTTGGCTTGACCAGTAAAACGAGTAGGGCTGCGAGCTTAAGCAAAAGGAAGTTACCTTTGTCGTAGGGTATTAGCTTCTTCATTGAAGGCAAAGTGATTACTTTACCTTTGAGATATTCATTGTATTAGTGGTAGGTTATTTGCTTCAGCATTGTTTCCGGAGTCCAGAACGAAATCTTTAACCGAAAAACGATCATACTCTGAATATTCAAGTAGTGAAGAAAAGTGCGAATTGTTGTGGCTTCAAGGCCACCGGGTTCCACTAAACTAACGAACTTCTGTGCTGTGTCGTATAAGGAATAGAAACTCCGATTCGGCTCGCTAAAGAAGATATTCCTCGCAATCTTCAAAGCTCAATAGAATACCAGCAGCAACGTGATGGAATTCCTACGGAAAAAAAATGACAAAACTTTTGTGTATCCCAGGACTACCTGGACAGGTGACACCTCAGAGAAAGCCTTAACTTGTAAGCCAGGATTATACGGCGCGGCTCTGGCCCAGCAGCTCAAATGAAACGCGAAAGCGAAAGTATTGTGTTCTTGATAAGACGTGCTACTCTTTCCTGCCGTGAGCTGCTCCTTTGACTGGCCCAAGTCACTGCATTTGTCTTATTTTTCGGGGCAAATTTATCTAGTTAAATGCTTGGGCAGTTCTTGATCAATCGAGTCGTGAAGGAACTGGTCTGGCTCAAGGAGCTTAAATTCCAAGCAATGTACAGGTTCACGTTTCCGAAGGGGAGACAAAATGTGCGATTGCATTATTCTTTGTAACCTTTCATGAAATACTCAAATGCGCTTTAGGCTTTTAAAAATACAAAACTGCTAAGCTTGAGTATCGAGTCTTTCCATTTATTCTTGAAATATGGCAGGTACCATTGAAGGATGCGTTAGAAAATATCGAAGTCATTTTTAACAACAACATTGACTGCATACACACCAGCAAGTGACCGTGTCACAGACGACACGTAGCCGCGAAAATCACGAAGCTGATACAAAGCCCTTCATCGTAATTGAATGGTCCAGTATTGGTTCAATGGTTTTGTGTCGGCTGACTGGAAAAATAAGAATACAGCAGCGCTTGTACGAAGTGGAAGTCAATTCAGATTCTAAAATGTATTCGAGGACACCCTATACATGAACAGTTTACGAGTTCAGAGACTGGGGAAGTGACTTTCAAAATACGGCGTCTTTCTAAGAGCTTCTCTTTCATTATTACTTTTACCAGTTATAATCGCTATCACTTCTGTAACAGGAATAATAAAAAGTATTCGTTGCTCTCTAAATCACCATCTTAATTACTGAAAATTATTGATCGTATGTTGTTCATGGAGTACTTAACACTTTCGCTCTTAGAGCTACAGCTCATACTTAGTAGGTCAGTTGGTTTCAAATCTTTCAAAGGGCCACGCTGACACAACCATAAGATTTCAGTTTAATCACCTTCTGAAAGAAGTTGAGGTAGTCTTCTAAGCCCAATTCTATTTCATCTTAAGAGCCCCTACAGCCTTCGAACGACGACAGGAAGAATCAACCGGTCGTTTATGGTAGAGCTTAGCACTAATAAAGCAAGCTGATCGGAACTCTTCAGAGGAGGACTGTTGCACTGATTGTTTCGTCACCCTATGAGACCAGGGCCTTTCTTATTCAAATGATGTAAATACTAGGTTAAGTTCAACAACAAAGATTCCATGGGGAGATAGTTTCAAGTTGAAAGTAGTGTGAAATTAGTAGTGATAAACTCGTTCATACTAATTTATAGTTGATGCACTTAAAGAACTATCGTTTAATGCAGAGGAATTTGAATCATTATCATTAATAACATTTAACCGCTGTTCACGCCAAATGAACACAATAATTTAACAGAAGCTAAAAAATGAGTTCAATTAAATAACAAGGACGCAAAATATCATCTTCTACAATAACCAACTTTATGCTTTTACAACAAAAAGAGCATTAGCTAGCATCTTGTAAAGACCAAAATGTGAGGACAAAAAGAAACAACTTTGATATTAAATGGGCAAGATGTCGGTTGCTCGCTATTATAGCGGCCTGAGGGAGAGTGACGGAGGTTCAAGTATCGGAACAGAATATTTGAAGGCCATTTTGATGAACACGCCGAGTGTTGCTTTAATGATGTCCATTTTATGTTATGGACATCAATGAGTGTATTCAGTTCCATGACCACAGACCTCGTTAACACAAGTCGATAGTATCTTCAAATATTTACGACCATGATTTCAGCATGGGGCATCTTTAACGTCTAAAAAATTAGCATAATGGATCCCCCGAGTGTGTATCAGATCATACACATGCCAATGAGGTATTCATAAAGTTTCTAATAATTTGAACATTCTGTACAATCAATAGTATCCCACGTTTCAATCACAAATGGAATAAATATATTGAAGGAGTATAATTCCCTAACCAAAAACTTCAATTCTACCTTCAAATAAAAATTTATTTTTATGAGCGCGTACTAAAACTTTTTGGTTCACGCGTAGCTGCGCGTCGAATTTTGTCTTGTTCTTTTCTCGATTTTTGAAATTAGGCTGAATTTCATTTTCATTCAAAGGCTGACGATCATGCACAGACACACAGAATTAAAAATATGTACTAATGTTTGACATAAAAGTTATATCATTTTCTACCAACGTTGATTCATCTGGCGTCCATTCTGACCTTAAGAAGCCCTTCTAAACGCCGGCGAAAAAGCAGCTTTAAATGTCGTATAACAAACCATCAACGCTTAATAGATACACACAATTATGGAATAATTAGAAACAAAAATAAACTTCTCTGCCCAAAGTGCACTTGAACTTAAAAACCAGAGAGCATTCGTGTTCGAAGCACATGATGAAACGATGACCCTGTAAAGATTCTGACTTTTGACGAGCCTCACGCTGCGCCCTTAGAAGCAATTCTCGAAGCCTCCAACATTAGGGTGAGGAGTCTGGAACATTAGGGCGAGGAAGCCATCTGTATTCAGATGACCAGGTGCTATCGCCTCTTCATAGAGGAACACGCCTCCCGCCGTCCGTTATGGCCACGACAATGCGCGCCTGTGTCAACCATGTTTGTTTGCCCAACGGAGGGGCCCATTTGCACTCGACTGAGTCACGACCACGGCCGACCTGCTTTTGTGAGTTGATTTTAAAACGTGTCATCTGAATATTGAGTGCCCACTTCTTGACTCGCCGGGCCATCTGCTACAGGTGCGACTGTTGTAAACCAAGCTAACGTTGAATACGCCATTGCAATGAATGAATAAATTTTTAGACACGTGCTTGAATTACGGTTAATGTTAAATGAGATTACCATCGGTGCTTTCAATTGAAACTTACACGAACGTTGTAAAAAAAGAGTTTATAAACGCCATATAGATTTTCCTTGACATATGCTGAAGTTGAACACAGTAACTTGTATGCTTTTTCAATGATTTTCGCCTACGACTAAGTGTAATTGAGTAGAAATCAAATTACAATTAAAGTAAACTTACAAAATTTACTCAGAAATACTTATGATACTAGTCAGGAATGTTTTTTTAAAAAATTCTGCATTCCAACCCACCGCGGGATCGTTGAAGTAAATATTGACGTTGAAGTAATTAATGACGAACTCGCGTATCGTCAAGCATAACCAATAGGCTATCAATATAATTGACGATTGTCTTTTAATACAATTAATGTTAGGCTTTCGATACAATTCATGTTAGGCTCTCCACACAATTCATGTTAGGCTCTCGACACAATTCATGTTAGGCTCTCGATATAATTCATGTTAGGCTCTCGATATAATTAATGTTAGGCTCTCGATATAATTAATGTTAGGCTCTCGATATAATTAATGTTAGGCTCTCGATATAATTAATGTTAGGCTCTCGATATAATTAATGTTAGGCTCTCGATATAATTAATGTTAGGCTCTCGATATAATTAATGTTAGGCTCTCGATATAATTAATGTTAGGCTCTCGATATAATTAATGTTAGGCTCTCGATATAATTAATGTTAGGCTCTCGATATAATTAATGTTAGGCTCTCGATATAATTAATGTTAGGCTCTCGATATAATTAATGTTAGGCTCTCGATATAATTAATGTTAGGCTCTCGATATAATTAATGTTAGGCTCTCGATGTAACTTATCATTGCTAGTGCGTGTTCGAGAGACGCGTTCGACGAGCACAGTCGGATCCCACCCCGACCTGCGCCTTCCCTGTCGCCTTTGACAAAGCTGGAGCAGGGGCTGCTCAAAGCATGGCTAAAATTCCTCAGCATGGAGTTCGCAAGTGGCGTACCCTATTCCAAGACCGACTGAGGATCTTAGCAACATTTTCGAAAGTACAAGTTGTCGAACACATTCAATTAAATCGAAAGCCAATCTGATTATTACTTCAGCACGAAACTAATTAGTTGTGCGTTGTTTAGTTTGATGTGAAGCTATCTAATGCGCCACGCCATGGAAACTGTGCTATGGAGATGCGGAGGAGCAGACCCGATATCGATAGAATTAAACGCAGTCGATATCCCAATGGCCCAGGCCCTCCAGCGACCATCGACAGTCAAAAGCCAATGACGATAAGTATTGCTCAACAACAACGCTGCCAGGAAAGGCAATTTGCAAACTAGTCAGACGAGTCAGCCATAATAAATCGCCACGCTAAAATTTGTCAACAATGTCTAAGAATGAGAGACGTGCAAGCTAAATATGATACCTTGCAATACTTCTCAAAACTTCGATTGAAAATTTTAAGAAAATGTTTCGAGGAACATAAGTAAGAATCCATAGCAAGGAGGAAATAAGGCGAACTCCACAAAATGTGTTATTCGTAATAAAAAATAAGGGTTTTTCATTTCTTCGCTGTATAAACTTACCAGTGAATGCGATAGAACTTCGAATCCGACATATTTGCCACAATGTTAGAAACACTACGTACTGACTAGGAGCATCTTGACTAAAAATTAATTCCTCCTACGTCGTTCATCAAAATATTTGTTTAACGGAACGCAAGACTACCATTTATATTGACCGATATAAAATTACTGTTCGAAAAACTACCAGAAAGAACCACTCTTGAGCAAGCAATTACAAATCTGGACAATAGTTGTCGTAAAATTTTATTTTTCACCTGGAAAGATGGGTAATAGAAAGTCTCTGTTAGATGCTAGGCGGCATCACGTATTAAACCACGTTTATGGGGAACACTGCTGCAGTTCAGGGCAGTGAGGCTGGAGAACGCATGGGCGAACGCACGTGGCGATTCCCACGACGTGATCGCGTTATGGAAAGCAGAAAAAATAATCTCACCACGGGGGGCACCACTGAACAGTCCGTCGTTCCAACGAACAACGCAATAAAAATGCAATGCTCAGGTTTGGTATGCACTCAGATGACACGTTGAATGGTTCTTGGTCCCTTTTAATGCTTCTTTAAGAAATGTTCCTCTCTTTTCGGACAGAAAAAAACGGAACTGTCTCATACCTCGAATGCCGCTTGGATTTTTCGAGTTTCTCACGGGTAATGATAATTTGCTTTAATGATAAAAGTGTCCCATATATTCAGCATTTTATTGATGCAGCTTCAGCATTTCATTATGCTGCTTTGAGATAAATTCAGTTTCGTAGCAGATGCTCGAAGAAAACCTCGTGAGGCGCATGCGTCCCACGGCCACTTGACGCGTACTCCACGTCAATTGATTTTCCTCGCTTCAATAGAGCATTTTTGGCGCTGAATAACACCATAACTTTAGCATGAATGACACATCTTTTAATAATTCACCATATTTTTCTGCAGCGGTGGCATTAGATAAACTTAATGTATTATCAATATCAAATAATAAAGTAGATTCGCCTCGTAACTGCACACTCCAATTCTTCTACAATGGAACCCGTAATGCTATTTCATTGTTCAAGATGCCAAAATATTCACGGTTTTCTTCATCGATGGGCTCGGAAGATGGAACTCGAAACTCAATTTGACATAGGACACGAATTAGTCGAGCTCTATGTACTTCGATCATGGTTTACAAGACTTCGCCACACACGAATGGATGTTGGTCCTGAGCGCTCCTCGAATGCAAGCATGCAGATCTCATAGTAACATTCGATTCCCAAGACGCACAGAGACACGGATCGCCTGTGATCTTACAATGAGTATACATGGTAATTACAGAAACAAGGACGAGCGTATGAGGCTAGGATGGTTCATCCATCACAGTGCCTCCAGCAGTGGTCAGCGAGACCTGACATTTAACTGGACAGATATGAGGGGCCACGGACTCGCTAGACAGACGTTGAACCATTGCTCGCAGATTCTTCATATGCATGAGACGACGAAACAAAAACTCAGCAGCTGTTCATGGGCATTCTATTTTTGCGTAGAGGCACTCTGATAAATCAAAGCCTAATACCTGAATGGCTGGAGGATGGCTGGCAATTATGAAAGTCAAAACACAGCCATCTATGACGAATGGCCGCCGCCACTGGAAACCTATATGCCATTCTACTCAACGGCTCCTGTTCGTATTCTACACATGTTTGACTTAAATACTGCACATCATAGGGCATTTTTGTCGAGACTGTAACCCGAGATGTATAGAGATTGCTATCAAGTGGGCAGTAAGATAGTTATTGAGGAGGTACACAGGCAGTCATTGAGGCAGTACAAAGGCGATGATTAACCCTAAGGTGACCGTGCTGAGAACAAATTACTGCTCGCAGTCGTGCACAATTCTGCAGCCTGGTGCCCGTGTCGGAGGGACTAGCAAGCGTCTCAAGAAGGAGGCTGCAGCACCAATCGCAAAAAGACGAGAATAAAACATGCGATAAATGAACTAAAAGAAGGGTAGCAGCACAGAGGGAATATTCTCATCACATGACGAACAACAGAACGCTAGAGAAGGGGTGAAGAAAATATGCACAATAAAATCATTTGTGCACAAGAGTCTTACGACGTCACATTGGCAGGGGTGGAACTGGCCGGTAAGGTGTCACTGGGAAAGAAAACTTGAGATATCTCACACACTCGAAAATTATTAGATTAGATAATTAGTTACTTTAAAGCTCCCTATCCTCATGATATGTGATCCAGAGGGAGTAAAAAGAATGGACTATTTAGTATGTACTTCAGAGAAAGTGTGTAATCTATGAACAAGTGTGATCCCACAACAAAATTCTCTGATCTCAGCAGCAGCAAGTTGAAAAAGAAAAGGCAGAAAAGATAAAAAATCCTCAGAAGAAGGCGTGAAAATGGAAAGTAAACCTCGACACGAAAGATAGAGGTCCCTAGCCTAGCCAAAGCCAGTTAGGTAACCAACACTGTACCCCTGAGGACGCTAGTCCCCGTAGCATAGAACAGACAGACCCAACTAACCTAATCTAATTACCTATTGTCTATCCTATGTCCCCTAAGGAGATCGCACACTCCAAGCGATTTACGAGAGCACAACGCAGTCCTAAAAACAAATGTAAATGTATGTTCATCCACTAATCTGAAAGAGAGCGAAACGCACTTCAGTCAAACGCTTGAGAAAGAAAATATTCGCAGCGGCAAATGCAAGGAACAGCAGGTAATGTCCACCATAAGACTTCATTATAAAATTCGTATAAATTTGAAGATGGATATGACTGATGGAGACATCGCCCTCACATTTCTCTGGGCCCGACGTTTCCTTGCTGTGACTCGTATGAGAAGTCATACGCAAAGAGGGTATTCTCTGGCCTTTACATCACTTGCCTTGGCTTTTAATTCCCGTATGCGTGGGACTTTGGCGCGGGACTTTGGCGCGGGACTTTGGCGCGG
>VOMN01136349.1:0-40813 GCA_014899125.1 Orchestia grillus | reverse complement strand
TCACTACAAAAGTATTGTCTGTCATTATATTTGCCTCTACAAATTGATGACATACAGAATTAAACAGCCTATTAATATTAAAACAGCCTAATCGGAAGACTTGGGAAAATCGGTAAGATGATGACTCTCGACTTGGAGTCTCAAGTGAACCCAAAGTCACGATGAAAAATATCGAGCGGCAGCCGCAAGCTCGAGTGACTAGCTTCCAAACACGTCAGCGAGCACGTGTTTGTCAGCTTAAATTTAATCCGCTACTATTTTTAAGACTGTTGAAGGCATGGGGATTGAATCTTCGGACCTTTGAAAGTTGCGAAGTCGAAGTCAACGAGTCACACTGAGTACATTGAAAGATCATTCAGAGGTAGTTATATTCACAACATAAAATCATATTTACTATCAACAAATAGATCCCTAACGTTATTTCAGCCAAAAACAGGCACGACCAAAAGGTTTTCGTGCCTTTCAGCCAGCCACATGGACGACGGATACGGTTTCTTCAGACTCAAGAATTGGAGAACTTGATGTCCTACGTCCTTCCTGATCAAAATATAACCAACAGGCACACTGGGATGAGCCCAGTTACATCTGAGCTTTACACTGGTCCAGCGTCTAGTTCATATCTTTTTGAAGTGACCAGGACTTTCCAGTAGTTTGGTAATGTCTGGAGTATGGGAGAGAAAAGGCTTGAAATATCTACTCCTGAAACAAGTTACCGTAATCAGCGGAGCTGCCATACTAACCAAATGCAAGGTTACTTATTACCTTATTTGCGGATGAAAACTATTATTTAACAAATGACCAACTGGATAGCTCATTTTATTTTTACACTTAATTATTTATTGAAACCGTGAACAAAATATGAGATAACCTAAATGCATGTAAAGAACTGTCTGAAGCTGTTTTAAGGACATACCCTGGTGAGAGTAGATCCGCTGATGGAGCTGGAAACTTTACCGGTCTTGCCCTTGGCGGAGAAGGTGCCTTCGTAACCTGATGCAGTCTTGGCCACGTTTACCTAGAAATAACGTTTGTTAATTCCAACACGTTTTACCGTTGGGTTTGCAAAACTTTACAACTACTCGCGTGGTGAGAGATGTGAGGAATGTGTGGTTTAAGCTTTCTTTTCCAAGGGAAGCACTCCCTGGTTACGAGAAATGCCTAGCCTGAGCCGGGATTCGAACCCTGAACGTCTTGGCTGCGAAGCCATCATGCTAACCAGTACGCCATGGAGCCCACACACTCTCATAAAATAATATTCATAGAATTGTGGGTATTACAGCAATAATATCATTTGACATTGGTCATCTTTTGGTCGACAACTACGAAATGTTGGGTTACATTTACTTACAAATGAACGTTGAATATGCTTGGAGAACGCTATTGGAGTTCTTATCTGTAATCTCTACAGTTACCTCATTATCGCTCATTCTCCTGGTGGGACTGATGCATTTGAATTAATGTAGAAATGTAATTTGAGATTAGTTTTATTTCAAAGAAAATTTACAAATTTCCGAAGTCCACTGAGGGTTAATTTATAAAAAATCAGCAACCACAAGACTGAACAAAATATCGAGACCAAGCTGTACCTACAGTTCTATGATGCAAATGTCCTGAA
Source organism: Orchestia grillus (assembly GCA_014899125.1). Lineage (NCBI taxonomy): Eukaryota > Metazoa > Arthropoda > Malacostraca > Amphipoda > Talitridae > Orchestia > Orchestia grillus. Next base: position 39,198 of record VOMN01136349.1, on the reverse strand, counting down.
ATTATATTTCTATCTCTCACGTAGCAGATAAAGGTATGATAATTCAATCGGAGATGTTCGGGAAAGAACTATGCTTCTTGTGAAACGTTTTGGATGATGGGGAAATTGATCCTCAATTTCGGTGAACCTTGGAGTGAGTCCAACACTCGTCTGTTGTTAGGGCATGTTCGACACTCCATATTAGAACTAAGGAGAGTTGATTAACCTACCTACCACTGTAAAAATTATAAAATACAAGGATATTGATGGTATGTCAAGTACGACTTTTCGAAATGAGAATTTCATCGTTATTCATAAAGCAAGTGAAGAACGGCAAATTATCAAAATATATAAGTACATGATACGAAAAACACTTAATTTGGGTGGCGGCCATTGATCTCTTTGGCTTTTCCCAGGTACTGACTTTCGAGAAACTTCAGCAAGATCTTTTTTTGAATTTATTAAAACACAAATCATACTCGAAGGATATGGGGATTCCAGTATGAACCAGATTCTAATGGTCTTGAGTCTGGATTTTGACTTGGCTATCCACCAGTTTAAGCGATTCAGATTCTTTCTGGCAGTATCAGTTAAATCTAAGCCAACATGCTGCTTAAATTCTGTCTTGTGTTCCTTCGACTTACAGTGTACTGGATTCCAGCCACCTCCATGGCCGAGTCTTGTCCGTAGGTGACTGTGTTGGTGAACTCCTTGTCTTTAGCCTTGCTGGTCAGGGTGAGACCGGTCTCTGTCTCCGCGATCACCAAGGTCGGGAACACCTTCATGGCTTTTGCCACTTGCTCATCATTGGCACCTGCGCAGTAAATATTTTGAGAGTAAATGAAAGCTGACCGTTCAAAGATGACGGAATGGCATCCGCCAACGGTTTTTCCGCAGTAATTAGAAGAAGAATAATATGCGACCTTAAGTATTCGGGACTACTTGATTGTTTATTACGAGTGTTGACGTAAAAATTTCAGTAGAATTACTATTCCTATTAAGTGATACTAAGGAATACTTGAAATTGGAAAGTTGCAAAAGAAATTCCATCACCCTCAGCTGGAAGCGATCTGGAGGTCAGCCCGGAAAAGAAGGTACGAGCTGGAGTTCCAACTCTTACGACTTGAGAGTTGAAATGATCACCAAAGATGGAAGTTTCTACGATGTTGAATAAATTCAAGCTTGGAGTAACGGACACAATTGAACAAGTCTGAGTTAGTACGAATTATTTAAATGAATTGAGCGCATGGGGTTTGGTTTGTTTAGTTTAAGCCTGGGATTTTATATTCTGAATAATAATGCACCTAGATGTTTTTTTAATTTGTCACTAAGTATGTCACTACAAAAGTATTGTCTGTCATTATATTTGCCTCTACAAAAGAATGATGAGTCACTATATTTTTCAAGACAAAAATATCGTCAGTTACTACATGTAGAAACTTTGGAAAAGTGACAGTTGTACCTTACCCGGCTCAAGCTTGTTGATTCCTTACCTAGAGCTGCCAGTTGGAGTCAGTGAGTAACTCAATTGAAGGAATATCGGGCAGCTTTCCAATTAGAAATCCCTATAAAAATGCTGATATTTTCGTTTTACGGGCTGAAAATAATCCATGTGCTTCACTCGTGCATGTATTCTATAAATTTAAATATTTAGTAATATTATAGAAGGTATTGTTCACAATTCATCTCGTTTTATTAAACTTGTGCATAGAGTAAAGCTTTCTTCCTACTCTAGCAGTAAGTATAAGTGCAACCTGAATTCCTTGGCGTATGTATTGCATCCTTGCATTATGTGTGACGTATCTATCAAGTTTGCATTAGTCTCGTCATGTAAGAATGGCGAACTTCTTTCATTTACGTAGGCAACCTAGCATGAACATGATAAAAAAATTTCCTTTGTAGCTCAAAAACTAGATTTCTCTTGCCAATAAAGAAGAATAATATAAGGAATACCGGTTCTCTCTTGACGGACTCACCGATAAATGGGTAGGGAAATTTACATTTTTTCACAGTAGGAGAAACAATACTAACGCGCCTGATCTGTGAGCATATCTGAAGAGATGCTCACGAGGTCAGAATTTCTTGGCCGGTTTATTCAGAGGAGCCAAGTTTTAAAACTGGAGAATTGCTTTTATCTAGAAGGTTCTCTGAAGCTTCTTGAATCCGAATCTCCGTTCGTTAAACAATTGAAACAATCAGAGCATCACTAAATAAATACGTGTATGTCGCGTGCTTAAATTCTTTTGCCTTCATTATTTTTGAATATTTGATTTCACAACAAACTCGAACATTCTCTCGCACTATTCCAGTTAGTCATAAAATATGAACCTTAGGGTATTCGTAGAACAAGCAATCTACGTATCTTTATCATTAAATTAATCTTTCAGCTGTTTTGAGTTAACATCATCATCTTTTTTTTTCATGAATACCAATGGATAAATTCTTTATCCTAATTTGTAGAAGAAATAGCATTTTCGACTTATGACAAAGACGAGTACCAATTAACTCGGAAGCTTTGTTCCTTAACATATTATCATCAATTTTGAGAAAATGCGTTCACCGGCTTTAAATGTTTTCCCTACCGGCGCTAATTACGTTTTTCGGAGCTCATATCCCCTGCAACATTTCATCGTGACGTCATCTCCTTAAGCAACGCTCGCCCCACTTCAGTCAACTCACCAGCCGCCTTGAGCCAAGCTTCAAAGTTCTCGTTAGAGGTGAGGACGAATGTGCCAGCGAGAGACATGGTGATCAGGTGGGGGGCGTCTGACTGCTGAAGAGCCTCGGAAAATAATGACGGAAGAGTGAAGAGCGGCGGGGATCCGTCTTTATATACCGGGGCTGCAAGTCGGTGGGAGACGGTGAAGAAGGAGAGGTGACGGGGGAATGAAAATGCGCCTGGGTAGAAAATGTGGAGGTTGAGTTCAATGAGTTCTAGGGATGAGTGGAGTGTATTTTATCGGCCGTTGAATTGGCACCGAGCTACTGGGACACTCGGCCTACCCTTGAATTATTGCGGAAATCCGTCCCTGTCCCCGGCCTTACTGGCGTAATCCCCCTTGATGCTGGGCGAAATTTTGAGCTGGGTGGGTATTTCATTCAAAGCAAAGCAGAAACTTCAATTGCAAAGGTTTCCATAAACTCAAAAAGTGGGAGAGCAATTAACTTCGTGGTGGAGCTTTAGGATGCACACCTAGGTTGTACCCCGCTAAAGGCTAGTGTATCTGCCCTTCATGCATCATGTCAGCAACATGACCGAGTTTGTTTCTCCCCCACCCAGATTTGTCTACGCAACGTAGGCTCGTGGTAAAATCAGGATGCGTATCAGATGCGTAAAGTTTTTGATTCTGGCGGTGTTTTTCTTCAACCGAGCTAAATTTTTGCGACTTATGCTAGTAGCAAAACTGCTACTTATCATCGTATACTTTTGCTGCTAGTACTGTTTACATATACTATATCACTAAAAAAAATTAATTCTACTTGACTCAATTCTTGAGTTTTTGCTTGTTATAAAATAAATTCATTTTTGTGACTCACTTCAACCCAGTTTTCGTACAGTGGATTAAGATGACTCACTTTGTGTTCTCTGACGCAACAGCTATAAAGTCTCGGGTAATAGAAACCAACATTTGAAGACAGACTCAGTACCATGAGGCACGACAACAAAACAATTTTTTTCAGTGATTTATGTAAACAAAAGTTCTATGTTTTCGTGCTTAACAGCGATGAACATTCAAAAATAATTTCCTCTCACTCCATACACTTTTTCCTTAGAATTACCGCCTCGCATGCATTCTCTCGCTGTGTTTGATAATCTTAATCGCCTTAAAATGATGTCCAAAAACCATCACTCATTCCATCTTAATCCATATATTTTTTTCTCCACTACTTATTTTCATAACATTTCGACAGATGAGCGCTTACATATCATTTTTGCTTTCATTCAGCTATGATGCCGGCTGAGTCCAGATATTTTTTAAATAGAGTATAAAAATATTCTTCGTAATTTTTTAACTCTTTGATTCCTATATCCGGCCACCTCTTTAGACATCACAAAGTTCCTCATTAGATGAAAATTCATGTTTCACTGTACGTAAGATCAGATTTCTCTGTTTTTTTTACTGACAGACAAACGAAACTCTAAATTACTATATCTCACTCGGACGATAATTTTTCATTCAACTTTAATCAACATTCGTATTCCCTATGCCTCCTTTTTATTTGACTAATACGTTTTGATTTCTACTCCCTGTTCTTGTATAACTCATAACATACATCAACAGCTACAATCTTTCAGTTACGAGGGTTGTAGCATCAATAAAAATAATTATCTTCTCATACACATGCCCGAACGACATCCAAGTCTTTCTAGATTATAAAGAAAACTTGGAGTTCTCAAGTCTCCCTCACCAATCTCCACACGGGGTCTGTACAGTTATGCCGGCGTTACTAAGCTCTCACTAAAACCAACCCTCACACTTGTGCCGGAAGCCGATCACGACCTCTGTCTGATGTTAGTCCATTCATGAGGCTGGTCCTGCATACTATCGTACATCCCTCCCCCTGCCAGCACGCGCTCTGCAATTCACGAATAATTTGTTTGGCTCGTTTGAATTGTAGTTTACAGCTCTCTAGATGCTGCTCACAGATCCGAATATTCCACGCATTTCTTTACTCATTATTTATTCTAACTCGGCGAAGACTTTGACAAAATGTCACAGTTATATAAATTTTCTACGAGTACAAAAACGCATATTAATTCATACATTCGCATACCGTCTCATAGCTTTGACATGAGGCCCGTATTGCTGCACGATGTTGGATGAGAGTACTCTCTCTTGGATTGTTCCTTGAAATTACGAATGAAATAAAACCAGTGATCTACACGGGTCTTAAATCAGCGGAAAAGTCCTCACATTTTACAGAGCCAATTCCACTTTTTGTGGTAGACATCGAAAGTTGTTTTAAAAATAATTACTCCTTATTAATGACCTTATCGTTAGATATTCGGGACTAGACCACAGCACTGAGAGACTTTGATGCATCGGAGACCTGTGAGAATGTAACAGATGTCGACCGTGAGATTTTGTGCATAAGTGGCTTGTATTATTCTGGCCTTGATGCTTAGGAGACTTATGGATTGCGCAGCAGCAGCTGCCTCGTTTATTGCTCATCACAGATTTTTCATCTTCATTAATTGTGTATGAAACTTTCCTCGTGCAGATGTATTTGTATTTGTATTGGTCCACAGGTCCGTGTTTTCACCCTGCTTAGAGTCATCCATTTTTTATTTGGGTTTTTTGGTTTCACCTTTTTACAGACTCTGTTCACGGAGTTTGTATTCCTGGTGTAAATTGCAGGACACTCACGTAAAATTCTACACACAAACGTTGGCTGAGGGAGGGTGATGTACCTGAGAAGTCGTCCAGCTCGTGACCAGGGGCCCTGATATTTTTTGATGTTTTTTGTCGCTTGTAAATTCTTGCAGCGTTCAAAAGTGTCGGCAGTAACGGCAGCGTTCGGCGCAGTTACTCACACTTTTACGAAGGGCATCCTCCGACCAACGAGGAAATGACAGGAAACTTTCCATCAGGACGTTGACTTTGCTGCACTTGGGGCCACTTCCGAGTGGATTTTGAAATTGACACAAATTGCCGAAAAAACGAATACTTTTGGAACAAACATTGTGGTTTGTTAATCTCCCATACCCAGAACTTTTGCTGTTTTTTCATCAATGTTTTTCGTTTCATTTTAAAATTTGTGCTCGTTATTGTGCGTATCGAAAAATTCTATGCCTCATTTGGTATACTATTAGTGAATATTTACAATTTGAAGGCTTAGTCAGTGGTCTGAATGCAAAACGCGTAACCAAATGCGCTTTTATGCTGGCTGCCTTCGTTGGTGTGTTGCTGTTTAACGGTGACGTGCCAAGATAAATGCGTATTTTAACAGCCTTCTTGCGTCAAGCACTTATAAATACGTCTGCAGTTGCATTTTGCAGAGTATTTCTAAACGTCAACGAGCGTGCTCTTCACCAACGCCGTAGTATTCGTTCTCTACATAATAAATTTGCCTGATTGAGAGTGCACTTTAACTCGGTCATTTCATTAATTAATGTTCAAAGGCCTATAGGTGCGTAATTGGGCGAACAAGTGTAGAATAAAAAGGAAGCCGACTCAGTTTATGATTGAATTATAAACGTATACAGGGCGTAAGGGAAAAAAATTACAAAATTTCACACCTACCGTCAAGTGGCGAACTAAACTTTATTGCCTTTATAAAAGTTAGCTAAAAAAATTTGGTGTACAAGATATTAGCTGTTTAATGTTTGAAAGAAGGAAATTTGAACACAAAATTGCCCATAAATAATTTATTTGTGCATTTACTTACCAGAAATCGTTCGAAGTTTCCACCACCCACACCGATGTACATTGATTCTTAGGGGCACATGAAAAGCCTTGTTCTTTCAACCCCTGTGGAATCAGAGGAAGATCTCGTGGCAAGAATTGCGCGAGCTTCTGGTGATATTTCTGAAATATTACGCCTTTTTCTCAATACCCAACAGTCCTTAAGTCGAAGATATCACAAGTGCCGTAAGTGGGGGAAAATTTGATCAAATTCTGTAAAGTAAATGTATAAATAAATTATTTGTGAGCAATTTTGTTCTCAAAATTTTTCTCGTTCCACATTAAACAGCTAATATCTCGAAAAACATTTTTTTTTTCGCAAAGGTTCACAGATGCAAAAGTGTTTAGTTTGCCACTTTCTGGTAGGTGGGAAATTTCATACCTCTTTTTCCATAACACCGTGTATGTTCTGTCATCTGTTGCTGATGACAAGTTCGAGTTTAAAGTCGGAAATTTACATCTTGATATCTTGAATATCTTGAAGTTGTTTGGGCCTCTATGCCCTGGTCACACTGGAGTGCCGCCGGTTTACACATATGCTTTCAACCACAGTAACATGAATTTTTGTTCCAAATTCTAGAAAAACGCACACGCGAAGAGAGGGACTGCGTGGATGGAACAACGGTCTTCTCTGACTGCCCAGTGGAAGCATCAATAGTTAGAACTTCACGTTACACTTTGTTTTTCAGGGATGTTGTGAATCTGCAACGAGATCAAATTGAGTCTGAAACACTCGTGTGCAATTTTCAAATATGACTTAGAAATTCAGTTCCTTTGAAAGAACTCTAGTTTAGTTGAACTAATCCTTCTTGGTTTCGAAAATTCCGTAAATACATTTAGGAATAGAACATACTTACTCGTATAACCCCAGTTGAGGGCAGTAAATCGCAATTTTTATGACTCAAGTAATTTTACAAGTCCAAAGATGGCTAAATCTTATCAATATTTACTATGCAGTTTGAATGTTGGTTTTGAACAGCGAGACAAAATTCTTGACACAAAATTTTTGGTTATAAAATACTTTGCTTACGATCAAGTAAAGGAGGAAATGGCTTGTCATTCTCGTTTTTAAAGCCTAATTGGGTTTTGTCATTGTTACTGACTCGTAAACATTAATACAACTGAACATGTCGACCACCGGCCATCAAAGCCGCCTGTCCTTTTGCGATTGTTTGGTTTTACGAGGATCAATTTGGCCCAAAAATTGAAGACGCAGAAGAAGAGCATGGGATAACTTGATAAAAACAATTTCAACAATTTTCTCTTGAATTATTTCCACAAACTAGTGCAACTGTCTGTGAAGTAATACTATGTGCACTATGAAAAATTGTTAAGTTGTGCGAATAATAGTTTAAATTCAAAAACTATTGAATGAAAAAATACGTACGCTCGAGAAAAGTCTAATCACAGTTAGGAAGGTGGAGAGCGCCCCAGGAAGAAGAAGCGCGAGGTAAATTTGTCTCAGTCTCGAAACAATTTCAGCTCAGGAAGTCTCTTATTTGAACCTAACTGTTAATTTCCTCCGGTTTTATTTGATTTCGAATTGAATTTGCTAGCCTCATGCCCGCAGATTGAATCACAAATTTTAACAATGTTTGTAGAAGGAAACAGTTTAACTTGAACGAAATAATTTCAGCTAAATTGGTCGGAGACGTTGAAAATAGATGTTCGAATTTCAATCAATTTCTAAAAGTCCATCAGTTATTGAGAACGCATCTTACAACCAGTGAAATAATAATCATATTCAAAGACAGTCCTCGATGTATGTATATCATTCTCAATTATTATTCGATTTGACTTGTGTTTGAAATTTCTAGTTCGAGGCATTCGAAATGTGAGTTCTAGGTACAAGAGCACATGTTTAGAATGACGAGACTCAAGCGCACATACATATTTAGAAAACATTGAACTAAATATTTTGAGCAGCAATCAAATCAAGCATCATCAAAGCACGGGAAAAATCGATGACTAACTGTAATTCATTCATTTTAACGAAAACATTTTTGCGTGATGATGCGGGGAGTGACACCCCAGTCTAACTTTTCGTCCGGGCATCATTAACTATCCATAATTTTTTTTGTCTGCCCAAGCATTATTTTGAATTAATTATCGACGGGACATTGAAAGAGCTACACTAGGCAAACAATGAGAGAAAATTTTCAGTGGTGGAGTGGATAGTGGTAATTGATGGCGGTCACAGAACACAGGTGGTGCTAAAACCAGGTGCTCTTTGATTTCTCCTGCTCCCTACTGCAAGTCTAATAGTTTGCCCGTGCATGGTTGGTGTCTGACTTTACGGGACTTGGGTAGAAACTCAAGAATTGGCCACTTGGTTCGTTTCTGTTGCCATGTTCTATTCTATTTCTCGCTGCTATTGTTTGCTGGCCGCGCGGGCGTGGTGGTGAACGGAGGCCGGCACGCACCATTGCCTCCACGAGATCGAGTGACACGGGAGGCAATTATGTTCTCCGAGCTCCATTCCACTCGGGAAGTATGTTAGGAGCAGTAAATCGAAATGGCTTTTGGGAATTTCGTTCACGAGTAGAAGGGTCTCGCAACGTCACTAAGTTTGTAGTTGAGAAATGTGAGGGAGAAATTTTTCTCAGCGGGCAAAAACAATGGGCAGGTAGGAGTGTCGGCGGAGTGGTTTAAGGCTCTCATGTTGAAGTTCGATTTTCGTTTGCAAACAATTCCATTTCAAGCTAAAAATAAATCGAAATGGTGAGCTTGAAAAATATTAGCAAGGTGAGGCTGAAATTTCCTTTTTCAATGGACTTGTGTTATTTTTTCGAGAGATTCATCTCTGCTCATGTCCTTTTAAGTATGTCCGTTATGAAGTTGTAACCAAGTTGTCATGCGTAGCGTCAGACTTCGCCTTCAAGCCTCTCGGCAGAGAGGGGGCTAATTATATTCAGCAAAGACATAAGAAACAAAATGGAAAAGAGTGAAGATAAAATTATATTGTACGTTGATTCTGCTTCGAATAATTTTCTAAAACTTCCATACAATATTGATGTACAATAGAGCAAAATATAACACAATGCTAACAAAAGGTGCCTGTTAGCCTGGGGTTTGTTACTGCTTTCCCCTGAACAAAGGATTTTGCAGCGTTTTCTCCTGCTATGGATTTTTTGCTTGCTGCTCGTAGATAGCAGTGGGTTATCTGACTCTAATAATGGGACCCAGTGTTTCGACTTCACTATTCTCCCATGACTAAGAAGTCGCTCTTTGTTTGATTGAGGACCACTCGCTCTATCAGGGATGCACTTGAGGCTATCAACGGTCACTCGGTGTAACGATGAGTGAGTATTTTTACGAGGACTTGGGCATTGGTATTCTTCATGGTGCATATGTATGTGGTCCTTGAAAATATGAGTTTATTTTCTCATGGCCATATATTAACGTTATGACTTTAGTTCGGGTTTGCCGTATTTTGTTCACATACTCGTATATGTATGACTTTACCATAGTATGAGTCAGCCTTAAAGTCTGGTGTAGTAAAGGGACAATGGGATTATTCATTTACACTATAACGCTAGAAGCCGCTATAGTGAGTATGAATGAATGAAACTATATACCTGCATAAATGATTCGGCAAAGCAAAACATCGTGACGCTCAAAAAATAGTAAGAAATCGACACACTCATTGCATTTGTGTAAAATATTCCTGTATTAAAAAGGCTCCATAATTGAAAATAATAGTCCGTAGGTAAAATTCTGCTCTTAAATATATTTCTGATATATCCACAGTTAAGTGTTTGGATACTTATACGTATGTAAATGTTTACGAAGAAATGGTAATCGAATTTAATACATTTTTCATATATGTACTTTCTTTTAAAAAATCCGGGTGACGCGGTAACTTTCGCTAAAGAGGGATGCCGAGATATGATAATACTTTTACCCTAACCAGTGATGGTCGTTACAAAACCCATATCGTTTCCGAAAAATTACGCTTTAATATATAATAAATAGGGATACCACAACCTTGTCCCAATTAACATGTGCTTCCGTATCCGGTCATTATATCATAGATGTCACAAAGCTCTTTGCAAGTACCAAATTAATTCAAGACAGAAAAAATATCATAAACGATCTTTCTATCGAGTAATAGTACGTGAAACGGCGCATTTACGCGCATGTTAATCGTGATGTGAAAATAGGATACTTAATTCATTTCCAGAGTCTCGAATCGGAAGACAAATTGTCGGACTAGTTTTCAGCCGATCTATCCTGCCTTGGCCTGTTCATCTGTAGCCTTCACCAGAGAAACCTGCTTGACCTCTGCTATTGCGGTGCAGAAATTCATTGTCCGATGATGCAAGAAGCGGACAACTGATGCTCAAAAGAAGATGTAAGGAAACCTGCGAGAGAAATAAGTTGAGAAATTTCGAAGAGACGCTCCTTGCTGCAGCCGAAAATTTTAAATCTGCGCTCATAAGATGGAGTCGACTTTAAAACCGAAAGTTAGATTTTATCATTTAATATAGAGTAAACATGCAAGTTTTCGTTTTTTCAATATATTTCGTAAATTCACAGTCAAAATCAAATATGATGTTCATGCTATATTGCTCTAAAATTATTTAATACTTTACGAACACCTTATAGGTTGCAGAAGCCGTTTTGAGGGCAGAATAAGTGTTTGAACTGCAAGAAATACCAAATAGTAACTCATGAAATCTTGCATTTAAAATAAAGGGATTCAAGTGTGGATAGCAATCCCACCATTTTTACAGATCGTTAATTATGAGTTTCTAGTGCACACAATAGAAAAACACAGAATCACACAACTGATACATTTTTTCCGATAGTTTCATTAATGCGCAACATGCAAAGCCAAATAAATGCACAGATTAATAGTCCAACCCTCGTCTAAATGCCTAGCTTCGAAGTCTCACAGAATGTCACCAACGTCAAAACGACAATCTAACCTACCACGTCCTCTGCGATGTGACCGACACATCGGAGGGTCATTTCACCCTGGAAAATAGGAAACGTGTTTTCCTCTGCTCTACTCTGAATGTATTCACCAGTGACCCAACAGCATCAGTGGGACCCGATAACGGGAAAAGCGTGTACGATCAGAGGCACTTCTTGCCCGCCCGACGCTGGCACTCGGGGCTGGCCTGATACCTGCTTCGCTCACCCAAAAATCTCAACAAATGAAGGGTTCATTCAGGCTGCCTCATCACGTGTAGCTGTACGGATTCAAAAGACGGTCAAATCGTTTGAGGTTAATGGCCCGGACCTAGCACATTAATCTGACGCAGATTCAGAAGACTAATCTGAGTACCGCTGATCAGAAATTACGTGAAGAATTGATCAGGGCGAAAAGTTCAGGAAGGCACAATCACATAGGGCACTTTAAAGTTTGTGAGAGACCTTCAAATGAAATTCTATTTTATCAACTAACTTTAACCCCAGAAAAGTGTTAATATGAGGTTCGAAGATTGGTAAGAAGCTATATTCATACCTCAAACCCGAGCAGCTATTTGGAACAGGAGAAGGAAATACGGGAGAATATTAGGCATTAACTCCAATTAATTACAAATATAGGAAGAAACCTTCAAAGTTACTATAACGATCAGTGAGGAAGTTGCCAAGCTCAAATAGCTATACCAAAAGCATGAGCGCTAACGACCATTATACTTATTAGTACAGTTTGGATGAATGGAAAATATAAATCATACACGCTTGATAGTGGGAACCACGTAAAGAATTTCGGCATAAAATGTTTCATTCGCCACTCAGCCAGACTTCCAAGACAGGACCAGATGCACCACAACCACTAGTATTGGCGTTCTATCCACGAAAAAGAAGAAAAACGTCTACGAAAACCAAGCCAGGTTAGAAGTCGAGGCTCATAACAGAAAAATTTTTATTGCCTCACACAAAGTCACCGCTTGATTAAATGTGAAAGTGCTGCTGATGCTCTTCATCACAGGGGAGCATACTCCAAGATTACCTATTTTTCTAGATTTCCTTCTCATTTAGACGGCTGCATTGATATGTATCTTTCAAAACCGGATCCGCTAGGAAACTGATATTCTGTATACGTAGCAGAATGTTAGATAAAGCAAACGAAAGAAAAACTGAAGAGGAAAATGAATTTAAAATTCCATATCTAATAAAATTCATTGTTGGAAATTACCCACTAACTGCCTTATTTGAACGCTCTTAGCGAATAATCTATTTTTTTGTCATGCCTGGTCTATAAACTTCCCTCTGTATCAAAGAGGCACCCAACGCAGTGCACGTTTGCTTATCACTCGCCCAGCCTCCACATTACCGTATCGCTTTTTGAATGCTGGCGGCAGTGTCATCACGGGACGGCGAGTTGGGATGCTTCCATGAGAAACTCTCCTAATTCAATCACTGATAATGGACTTAGGAGTTGTCCTGTGTTCTGTTTAATTGATTTAGCCTAGTTTTATCTGGTTATATATTAATTATCGCCCAGATCTACGTTGAAAGTAATTTCACTGACTGGGTCTAACAGTTCGCTTTATATAAATATGTCATATACTTTACATTTGTTAAATTGGTCAATTATTTTCAGCTACTAGCAAAGTAACAGCGCAAGAGGGAAAAATTCAATTGCTAAGAAGGACACAACTGAATGATTCTGAGTAATGAGTAAAGAACTGTGCTCTCGATTATTGTTATTACGAGGTTGTAATTGAAGCTCATTCAAGCTAACAATTCATGTTCAGGTTACGGATAAGTAAACTCTGGAATGCTCTGTATTTTTCAATTATCTACGGCAGCCTGCTCTGTAAAATCCTGTCTGAAAGTTTGAGAACTTTTTTATTGCTTTAATTGCTTCCTGTACAGTAGCTGTTCGCAATGTAAATGTTTTTATTTGTGGAAAAATCTGTTGTGCAGTGCACCGGCTCTTCAATCCGAACGTTGTACGATGATTACAACAGAACACAAAGAGTACAAGAAAATAAAAAGCAAGAGAAAGAATAAAAAGAGTATAGCAGAATTAAAAGAGTACCACAGAATAAGAAGAGTACAGCATAATAGGAATAGTACAACAGAATAAAAAGAGTACAACAGAATCAGAATCGTAGAACAGAATAAAATGAGTACAGGAGAGTAAATGAGTACAACAGAATACGAAAAGTAGACACCGAGTAGGAGGATAGATATTGTCGTCACAAGAATAAAAATTTCATATTTCTCAGGATGAAGCAATTCTTAAAGAGATAAAAAACAAAATTCAGCCAATGTGAACAGCACCATCCATCGACGGGGATTAGGTTGCCTTCCTTAAATGGAAAAAAGAACAAAAAATGTTAGTTGACGGTGGAAGGATTAATTAAGTATAATAAAGCCCTTCTTTTCTTACAAAAGATGCGAAATTAAAGACGAAGACACTCCCTCGTAAAAGTGTATCTTTTCACTAAATTTTACGTGAAATACTCAGTGTCCAATTACCTTTTCTATAAATCAGAAAATGATGCTCTCATTCAGTGCGTGAAAAATATAAAAGTCTTGCCTAAGACTGGAGGTGAGGTGAAGTCGCACAGCTTCACCTGCTAGGAGCGTTCCACACGTCCATGCTGCAAGCGGTTGCCTGCTGGTTCCAGTCACTCGGAGTCTGGACGTCAACGAGGGTGGTTGCGTTGCGCTTCCTGCAAACCGGCGTCTTGTTTGTTCGAAACTAGACTTGTTCCGGCCTACCGCACCCTTGTTTGGGCTCCAATGTGAAGATCTGATACTTACTGAGTGAACTGAAAGATGAGTTTAACTTTCTGTGGAACTAACGAGGAAATACTACTAAAAAGGCTTAGAATTGTCATAAAAAATCGACAAGGGTCCAGTAACTTCTTTATGGTGTGAGCATCATTACTTACAACATAATTTTGAATACTCATTCGAGTAAATATTACGTTTTCGCACCGAATTCTGTACCAGGCATTAATTGCTTGAATTTTTTTTCATATTTTACAGATTAATATTTCTGGGCATTAAACCCATGCATACGCTTGACTACGTCACATCTTCAGTATGTGAAAGGAGACTGTAGCAATCGAAGCTATAAAGTTCAGTGTTAACAAGATATCAACGCGACTGATATTGTGCTCATCGCATTCAGCCCTCATCATGCATTTACAGTTGAGGCTTTGCATCGCATTGTTTTTGGCTTCCGCCGCTCTCGGCGCCGTCTCTGGTGAGTAATGCATTCATGGTCTAATTTGACGCACAAGTTAGCTTTTTCGCACAAGGTGGCTGGCTCTCTGAGTGCCTCATGCCTGAAAGAACTGGTCGGTGAAACTGGTATGAATTGTGAGCTATGAATGTATTCTCTCGTTCATGTGGCTGAATATTTTCATTTTTCTATGAAATGTGTATAATGTATTTATGAACGCGATAGGTGGAAGTACGACGTATTCCTATAATTCTTGTATAACTAAAGGGGATGAAACTCCTCTAGTGAAAGGCTCTTTGCATTAGGGTACCGTTGATTGATTTTTTAACAATGTTCTTTAATTTTACTTAACCGGAAGCCATTGAAAGCCGTTTCTGGAAGCTAGTTGATTTGAAATCGGATTTAAAAAGAGTTCGCAGCTTGCAAGCAATTTTAGTCGATAATTTTTTTGGGCTCTACATATATTCCAAAAGTTTTGGTAACCGAAACTTGATCAAACAGCATTTTTTCCAATCTAACCTAACATGCCTGAAAAAAGTTCATAAAAGAGTGACTGAGTGATTGTAATTGCCAATCCGTGTAGTTTTCATCAATTCATGAAAAATTAAACATCATGAAGTGATTCAGTAACTGTAGCTCATATTGCTGCTGGCAAAGCGCTCATCGGGAACCTCAACGCGCTGTACGTAGTGATCCACGAAAATCGCGAGGGCGGTTCTTGAACGAAAGTAATTTACTGCTTTCATCCGATGCTACGAATGGCTTGCCTGTCGTTTACTGTGAAAAGCTGGTGCTGCGCCACGTAATTTTTGTACTTTTATATCTCTATCGCTCACTGGTTTGTGACGAGCTGTACTGTTGCAGACGAACTCTACTGTTCTATCCCACTCTAGTTTATGACAAACTGCACTGTTCGAGCTCTATCCCACACCAGTTTATGACAACCTGTACTGTTCCAGCTCTATCCCACACCAGTTTGTAACAAGCTGTACTGTTCCGTACGAGCTTTACTGTTCCAGCTCTATTATACACCGGTTTAAGACGAAGTGTGCTGTTCCATTTCTATCCCTCACTTGCTTATGGCTAGCTGTCCTGCTGTTCCAGCCCTGCCCCACACTAGTTAATGATTATGATTCGGCTGGTAATTGCCCGTACGAGCTTTGTATGATGGTTATCACTGTTAACAAAAAGGCGGAATACTTTTAATCCCTCGAGTCGTGAACACAAATGGAGTTGTTCAAATTCTATAAATCCCAATTGTGATGTTTGCATCTAACTAAGACTCTTATACAGTGTCCGGGTATTGCTTTACTAGAGCATCTACAGAATCTCGATAGTCCTCGTGTACAAAAAATGCTGACGGTATTCTCACATTGGGAAATTTTGAGCTGGGACCGGGGCGTCCCTGTAGTACTTAGAGGTTAAATTTCGTAGATATGCAATATATTCCGCAGGTCACTGACTCGTACTGGAAAATGATACATTTTTAACACACATAAAATGTCTGGTTTGTTTGGGTTTGTAAGAACTCATGCGTGAAATTTTCGCAGAATAATATCATTTTAAATTACAAAATAACATTTTAAATTATCGTAAGGAGCGTTTGTTCTTTCCGTCGCCGCTCTTTCGAATGGAAAGGGCGTTGATTTTATTGAAAAATGACTGACAAATAAGAGCTATCTGAAATACACGATTACTGTTGGAGCTGTAACCAGCGGTAGTGTTGTAAGTATCGGCGTTTGCTGCGTAAATGAGCGCTTCCTAGAACAGACCTTCACCCCATTTCGTCTTTTCTGCATCGAGGTGAAATTGCTACTATTCACTATGTCAATTTTAGTTCACACGTTTCACCAGAGTTGATTGCATATATTTTGCATAAAATCCGTAGATAGCGGCGGAAAAATTTCTTTCATATCGGGTTATTACAGGATGGATCATTTCCGGATCACATACTGCGACATCGATCATTGCTGACACCAGTCCTTTGTTTTGAAGTCTTACCCGTGCGTTGTTCCTGAGCTCTGTGTTTACTTTCGGCGTATCGCTCCCCCGTGGAGCAAACCTCTCGAATCCGACTAACAGAGAAAATATCGAACGGTTGTACCAGAAAAAAACTCAGTAGAGTGGTTACGGAGAGCTAGTTTGCACAAGTGGCTGGTGCGAAAATGAGGTCATCCAAATGGAAGTTGGAAGATCTGTACCGTAGATGGAAATTCTATTCTACTTTACTAAATTCTCGTGCTCATGTTTTCTGTCGAGTGCGAAATTTCGATCCAATAAAGTTCTTTGATTTCACATTTGAAATTAGATATGCATTAGAGTAACCTTTTTTCCCATCGACGGTGACAAGTTTAAGAAGCGTCCGATGAAACAAAATATCCAAATTGCATTAGTGACCTTCTTTTAAATACAAATATTCGAACACTTCTCGAACGAATATTATATCTAGTCAAAGTATGAAAATACAAATGAAAATGGTAATGAATTCTTGAAAATAAACTTTTTATAGGACCTGAATAAAGAAAATAATTTTAAATGAAAAGTATTTTTCACATTGTGTGCTTGCACTTACGTGACGATTCAAGAAAGTAATTCTGAAAAGTTTCACTTTCCAAATTCACCGAAAATTGAATTCACATTTTTTTTTAAAGATGTAACACAATTCTTCTGTCAGCACAAGTGTTCGGCAATATCCTAGAGACGCCACTCAAGCGATTAGGCGGCCAGTCAGCTCCATTCTACAAGTCATACTCGGTCACTTATAATCTCACCTGAGTAACAGAGTTGAAAATTAATGATCGTGATGTGTTTTTCAATGAATGGTTGTAATGAAATTTTGCAGAGCGAAGCATGGCCGCTGTATTTTCTACTGAAAATAGTTTTTGTCAGTGGAATTGTGTGATTTTCTTTGAATTTTATGTAAGTATTACATTAGTGTAAAGCAAAGTTTTGAAAATTCTGTATTTTTTTATTATATTGAACAATTTAGTTGCAAAAATGTTTGAACGTACTTCTCAGATCGTCGGATACTAAACAAGGTGTTTTGGCTTGATTTCAGCTCATGAGTGTTTTTCAGTTTTAACAGCTGAGCAAATTTATCATTACTCTAACACCAGACATAATTTCCAGTTAATAACTCATCATTAATTACCTATCGAAAGTTGGAGATGCCAGTTGGTATCCGATGCTTGGAGTCATCTTGTACTAAATCATTCATCGAGTTTTTACTGAGCAGCTATTAACTCGCCGCTTCTACGTCATTCCAATCGAGATCAATTTTATATTCTGAGCCTGTATCTTCCATCGTAATCCTCATAAAAAGTGCGGGGGAAATTCTAGTCATAAACAAGCATTCGA
This sequence comes from Orchestia grillus, assembly GCA_014899125.1. NCBI lineage: Eukaryota > Metazoa > Arthropoda > Malacostraca > Amphipoda > Talitridae > Orchestia > Orchestia grillus. The sequence goes on along the minus strand of VOMN01136349.1, from coordinate 21,297 downwards.
AAACTCGTACGCTTGTAGAAGGCGTCATCAAACTGGATTAAAAAAAGGAGGGGTTGATCGAGAGCCTGGAGGCCACAGCCCACGTTGGACCACCGTTAAGCTGGGACCGACCAACAGCAGGTTTTGAAGGTAATCTTAGGTAGCAGTCTGAGAAGGCGCGTCTGCTAAGCAGGAATGAAAGCGCAAACGTTGAGTCGTTCGAATGTTTAACTCAGGAAAGTCTGTCGGCTTACTCTGGCAGGTGCACGAAATATTGCACTGCTTAATAAGTAGGAACTCGGAAGGGCGTAGAATTGATTAACCGTACATGTTCGAGCGATATTGCGGGCTGGTTGAGTCAGTGAAAAACAGTCTAGCTTAAATTTTCATCGTAAGTTCCACGAGCGAGTGCAACGACTGGAAAATAGTGCGAAAGAGAGAGAGAGAAAGATTGAGCTGAGGTGCATCGGTGAGGTGTCATCAAAATAACTCGATAAATGTCTGTTAGAACATACTTTGACGGGAAATAGCGTAATATTTGCTAAAAGTAAAATTTCACGAATTGATTTCGTAGAGGAAAACTGTAATATTAAGATGAATAACAATTATGCTAGTAAAAACGTTTCACACTTTTCACTCTTGTGTATTTATTAAAATCACCAGAGCTTTCGAGAGTACACTCAGCTCATCTTCACTAGACCTCAAAAACAGAAAGAATACAGTCAAATCCATATACTGTTCCCATACTCTTAGTATACACAAATGAAAGGTGATGAAATATTTGATACTATTAATATATGCACCTTTGAAAGAAAGCAAATAATTTGAGACTCATATAGAAAAGCGTTTTTCGAACTTTGTAGGCTAATTATGACTTTCCAATTTATCTGGTCAGTTTTTAGCTTCAATCATTTATGTTATTATCCCTGTTATGTAATAGTTTGAATAATAACATCTGATAAACATCCATGTTATCGTGTATAGTAAGCAGCATCAAATATTGTCTTTAACATGTCAATTCGTGATTTTTTTATTCATTTAAGATTACAGGTGGACAAGATTTACCCCATAAATAATAATACCAATTTTTAATTTATCGGTGTACTCTACGTGTGGTCGCATGTTTACCTTAAAAATAGGAATATTATGGAAGAGCAAGCATTTTATGTAATATATTTGGTAGTTTGAGCTCATTGACTGAATGTCATTGTGGTTTGTTGTTAGGGATCTTCACAACTCTATTAATTAAGTTAAGTTCACTATCTATGTAAGCCTATATTAATGTACCAGATGTGATTGAAGTTGAATATTTGATTTGAAACCTAATAAGATAATAACAAAAATATCGTTTTTGCACGATGTTTTTCCCATCTGAAGATCAGCGATCACTGTGTACTCTCACAAGCAAAAATAAAGGCAAAACATGGATCGTGATTGCAAATTTTCTTCGGTGTTAAGACTTTTAAAGCTATTTTTCCTTGCTAAGTTTTTGGTAGAGTGGCTTGGCGGGAACTTACCTCACCCAGCAAACGAGGAAGAAGGTTCGTAGGCCTACGATAAATTGAGGTGGGAAGGCGTCGCTCGCCGCCTTGGGCAACGCAAGAGAGAATGCTGCTCGTGAGCAAGAGTGGGCAACTGAACGAGCGTCGCTTGTGCCTCTTTCTCAGCCTCGTCAGCATGACTACTTCAACCCTCACTATCCCAGTGGACTCGCTTGAAAAAATTAGTAAAATACAACAAATGACTTTGGAAATGACGGTCTTAGGAAAGTTACATTATTTATACTCTTGCTTGTTTTAATTTGTAGTGAATTTACGTAAAAAAACTGTTTAAAGCGTATGTGATCCTGAAAATACATCATCGGTAGAAGTCGCGAAATTAGCATGGGTTAAAATGGGTAGAAATGTAGCTGTGAAATGTGAATGCGCTGTATGTTAATTGAGAAATGAGTGGACATTCTTTTACGATAGTCAGTGTTGATACTTGCACGTTGAATTTTAATGATCCCTTGTTTTCTAATTTCTTGATTTCTGAAATTTATCTTTTGACTTCATTTGATTTTCTTGCCCTGATGATAGAATCGGGGGACTCTGAAACGTTTATTAGAAAAGAGGTTCCTTTTACGTTGGGCCTCCTTTTTAACGAACCAACTTCACTGTAGCGATGTGAGAGAACAACGACGCTTGGACTGTTCATCGGAGATGTTGATTTATTTCATGTTTTGATTTTAAGGGAAATACTTCGGTTTGAACATCTTTTACTCTGCAGAGGGCCTTCCTTGGCGTGTCAGACCCGGTATCAGCGTTGCAAATATAATAATCCTGAGATTTTTCGGCAAGAAACTTTGTGGTCTTAGTTGAGAATGGCCTTTCGCTTGAAATTTTTGCTGATAATTGAATCATTCCGTTTTTTTAAATAGTTTAATCGTGCCCAGCGAGTATGTGCGAGGGATTTACAGTAACGAATCCCTCCTAGGATTCAAACTTCGTAAAATCAGCTCACTGAGTTGCGTAGTCAGCAAATTACGCTTAAAAGGACACGAAAAAAAACACTAAGTACTGAAGGAATTTAGTACAGCTTCGGCAGCAGTGTGTGGGTGGAGGAGCAATCGGTTTGAAAACTAATTTCTTTTGAACCAAAGTTCACTTATCTAATAAAAAATGATAACTTAAAACAATATGCAGTGCTGAGAGATACGTAAAAGTAAGCAAATATTTTGCCATTTTTTTATTAAAAGAAATTGCAAGGTAAAAAAAAATAAACAAATACAGAATCCTAGTGTTTAATCGTACATGACGCAATCTAAATTTCCTGTAATAGAAAAAATCTTTCGTAATGTATTATAGCTGCAAACAATACATCGCTGCATTGAGGAGTTCCATTTTTGTGCTGTGCCGAGCGCTCATGGGACCAATTAGAAGTCGTTTGACGCCACCTCGTAAGACTTGACTTGCAATCGGAGTTTCTTTTAAGCAGAAAGGTCAAACCTTATACTGCTTGATGTAATTCTTAGTAATACATATCTACTTCAATGTAATATACTTCTATACAAAATTGACATAAATAATATAGTTGTTAATAATGTACTTTTTAGCTCTATTAATAGCATCGCCAATAAAGTACAAGAGTCAGTTAAGGAATAATTATTCCACCACAGCTGCAATTTATCTTTAAGAGGCAATAAATGCACTAGAGTATGGTCATAGACAAATTTAACGTCACAGTAATTTTTTGAATGAAGCGTGGGGACAAAAGCTTAGTTATAGTTAATCTTATCTCCTTCCAAATCATGCGACAGAAAACGAGACAATTCTTCACAGTGAAGTTCAAACAAAGAAAGTTGCTGCCAGCATCGGCAACCTTTCAATCTCAGTCATCTTCATGAAGGATAATAAAGACAAGCCCAAAGTTAATACTAAGCTTATACTCTCCAGCTTACACGGGAAAAAAACTCTTGAGAGCAAGTTTGAGACAAAGGAAGTCTTTGCTAGCCAGCATCGGAGCTTTTCCGGCCTGGAAGACTCGAGTCCAGCGCCGCAGACCAGGGGCGGCCGGCGTGCGTGCGCCGGAGCTCTGTTCCAGTCGGACTCCGTTCGGTCATCACGCTCTCATGTTTGCCACACAGGCCCGCAAGGTTACTGCCCCATTCTCACCGCCCGTCCGCCCGTCCGTCTGTCCGTTCGTCCACCTGTCGACCGTCGAGCTCTCGGCCCCTGTGTGTTTGTGCACGCAAGAAAGAAATAAGAAAGATAATGTTGTTTAAGAAGAGTCAACATAGTTTATTCTGAGATTCCTCATTACTGTCTCAAGTTCATTGTCCGTTTAGGTGTCGATGGACAAGCTCTTGGCTTACGTGTTTGTGCTCGGAAGAAAAAAATAATGATGAAAGACCGTTTATTCCATAGTAATTCTTGTTGATTATCGTCCTATTCTGTTTTTGTTCTGGGCAGTGTGACGGTGGACAGTTTTCTCTCTATACAGTTTTGTGTTACAATGGATAGGAACATTTCGCTGTTATCATCCCTATGTTTTCTTTACAGCTCAGACGATAAGTGGAAACCAATTATTCTATTTTCAACGAAACAAAATTGTTCCGATAAGAGAAATTAAACTATTATAGCACCGATTTTTATGTATCAATACATACTGTTTTATCACTAATGACTTTTTAGTATTTCGCGCGATAAGATTCCATTGTTTTATTTCCGTGGAGCTTGATTAATACATTTTATGATTCAAATATGAAAATAAATACATTATAGCATGCAGAAAAGAATGTCAATTTTTATACCTGTAGAAAATTTTGTGTGCAAGGAGCATTTTGAGTTGATTTTGTCATACATTTGGAAACTACAGTAGCCGGCAAAACTGTATTGCTTATTCAAAATAATGAAGTCACGCAAGCGCTGTTGAAATAACAAGACAAGCGATTGTTCTTGCCTGAAGAAATACATCCAAAAAGGAGCACGCTGGTTATGGTCGCTGTTCTATAATATCGAGAAATCGTCCAGTTGTCTAATAACAAATATGTCTCGCTGTTTACCATATGAATAGAGCAGAACTCATTTTACAAACCTGAGTAAACGAAAAAACGCAGGCCCTAGTATCCTCTGAGGTTAATTCGTTCTGATCCATAAAATTGAGTAAAGACTGACAGCTACTTTTTTCCATGAACCAGCCCTTGAAGTTTTGCAACTGAAGGCCTAGAATCCTTAGGTTACAATTTTTTGGTGTCATCAATGGAGAGATTTCCATTTTCATTTGACCTAACCTCAGTTCGAAGTCTCAGGTTCATTTTGAAAATATAGCAAGTTAAAAGTCGGTATCACATCGTACCCAGAGCAAACCTTTTTTTTAGCGCAGATGACGCTTGCAAGCAAACACGTCTGTGGGACAGGACAAGCAGGAGCTGAATATCGTGACTGCTCGCAAGTCGTAGGATTTGAGTCGTGGGTATTCTCTATTATAAGTGTACGTGATCGGCTTAAGAGAAGATTTCGGCCCGCTGATATAATTTGTTTGGTACAAGATAAATTACATACAAATAATTATTTTTTTTGGTCCTCTGATATAATTTGTTTGTTATAAGATAAATTACACCCAAAGAATTATTTTTTTTGACCCGCTGATATAATTTGCTTGGTACAAGAGAAGTTGCATCCAAAGAATTATTTCATCTTGTCACATGAAGAATTTTTTGAAGGGATGTACATCTCCCTTTGCGGCCTTTCAGTCGAGCGTTGAACTAAGGATAGCTCCTGCAGTAAAAGAAGCCTCGGAAAATGTACTGAAATAAAAATTTAAAAAATGCAGTGTCCAATCGAATGAGCTTGTTTTCGAATCTGTACAGGCATGATTAGAGCGTATAATTAGTCTTAAATTAGAATGGGAACGAGTTCCGTTACAGGGAGACTAGCCGTCTCCGGGACCATTTACGCTTGACTCAAGACGAGGCTATTTCACGCTAGATGTTTGAACAGTCGTGGCTGGCAAGCATGGCGATTGTTTGGAAAGACTTACAGGCGAGGAGGAAAAGTTCGATTCTCTCCAAACTGAGCGTCAGGACACAACTTGGGCAGCAGGCAAACTGTGTATGCAGCTAGGAATGTTTATTTTTGTGGTGGTTTGCGTTGTGGAGTAAATTCTGGTTAACCATCGTGTTATATTCCTCATTTATAAGCGTGTAAGTCAATAGGTCAAAATGAAAAGTTCTCGTGGAAAGAAATTTATAGTTTTTCGTAGTCTATCACTTACATGGTCTCATTCCACGCCCTTGCATTAATTTAGGAATTCGTGGCACTTGAAAGCCACAAACGCCTTAATATTTAACTTGAACAATGAAGCATTGTGAAGCCAAATGAATATTTTCGTAGCCAATACACTGCTAAATTGGGTACATGAATGTCACATTTCGTGATTTTAGATAAAAATTTCTCAGAATTTCCAATTTATCATTTCAATTTGAAATTTTTTGACATGAGTGTGAGGCGCGTATTGAATCATGGGCACTGCATCCACTTGGCTTACGTTTAGGGAAGCGTGACCGACGTATGAATAGTAAAACAAAAGTGGGTGAAAACATCTGAAAAGAATTAGAAGTGCATTATTACATGGAATGAGACCATGTAAGTGACAGACTGCGGAAAACCGTAAACTACTTTCCTCGAGTGCTTTTCTTCTTGACCTATTGACTTACACGCCTAAAATCAAGAATATAGGACGATGGTAATACAATATAAATTCCAGATACTGAAGATGAGCTATGAATTGCTCGAAATCTATATGCTTTTAATACACATCTAATTCTTTTAAGATGTTTTAACCCACTTTTGTTTTATTGCTGTACCCTCTTCTGAAACAATGTACTCGGCGGAGTAGGAAAAAGTACCAATTTATATAGCATAACGTTTCACATCACAAGAACGAAATTTCAAAGGAGCATTCACAAATTATTCGTATGAAGTTTGATGGATGAATAATTCAAAATACAGCAATACGACATCGAAATGTTCCCATAAATATCACGTATATGAAGCTCAATTCTTGAACAAATTCGACTGTCATTTCAATGAGAGAGGAATCGTTTCAAATTTTTGCAGCTCGAGAAAATTTAGCACAGATCTCCTAGCTGCACGCTAGGCACATTTGTGGAAGATTATAGTCGAACAAGAATAAAATGTTCCTTGTGGATGGCAGAATTTAAAAATGTATGCTTGGATGAAGAATGAATGACACCTGCGAACAGTTAGTGCGGCTGACGTGTATAGTTTTGCGGCTCTCATTACAACTCTCAGCTCATGAAGGTAATCAGGTATTGAATTCACTTGTTTTTGACCTCCATTCTGCGCTTAATCTCATTCCATTACAGCTGCTCTACTTACTCCTTATTTTCTGGCGCACCGAACAGCAGATGGCAACCGTCTGCTTCGTACTGTCGTCCGTGCATCGCATGCCAAGCATCTGCTGCTAGAAAAAAAACATCAAGTCCACATCGAGAGTCCAGATCGTGCATCATCAAGTCCAGACAATCATCTAGTCCAGATCGAGAAAGCTCTATTGACAGCATCGTAACGCACGTAATCAGGCATAATGCCTAAACTTTTCATTATAGACTAGAAACAGGATCAAATGAAGAAGGTTTGAATTCTGAGAGGGCTCATTGATACCATAAGTCAATGCAAGTACGATTAAATGAATGATCGTCCTTAGAATTATCTATGAATCTCGGTGATCCAGGCCGCTAAAGAAATGTTTGCCTGTAATCAAACTCCTATAATTACCTGAAAAACAAGCATTTATAATATTTGTTTGCTAAAAGCGTAAGCAGAGTTAGTGATCAATGTTAAAAAGGCCCGTCCCAAAGTGAGTTAAGTCAAGCAGATGCTAAACCTGAGTTCTCGATTTGATGAATCAGTGTATAGGTTCACTGCAGACTCTTTTCATTACTTTGCTTGAGGGACCAAAATTTAACGTAGCGATTTTAGAGTTAAAATGGGAAGTTTACTCAAGGCTGGCCACACTTCCACCTTCCCCAGCTCATCTTCAAAGAATATAACGACTCCATTCTTCACTTGGCTTACACTCAGGACATCGGTAGGTAGGCCGTGTTGGGCGATTTGGTATACCCAAAAATTTGGAAACGCTGAAAGCAAAATTGAATTCATACTGCTACAAAATTGGCAGCAGTTATCACTCGTGTCTCATGCTGGTCAGTTTCTTCGCGTCTACCTGAAAGTTGTTGAGGTTGAGTGCCGTCAAATCGAATAATTGACAATGTAAAACTTGTGTACTTGCACTTTTCTCGTTATCCTAAAACAGTTCTACTGAATCATTACTTTTCCTATCAGTGGAATCAAAACTCTTTGTTTCTCTAATTATTGAATACTTTTGTTACTTGAACATAGTTTCAAAGTTTTATGAGAGGATTACCAAGCTAGACGCTCGTTTGGAAATTTTTCCAAACTTGCTTTCCGCTAAAGGCGGAAAGCAAGCTATTGAAGATAAAAAATCATAGGACTTTTCAAGATGCAGGTTAAATGCTCAACACCATCACGGAAAACTAGTATTTGTCATCGAATATTTATCATCCAGGAATGATAATCTGCCACCAGACTAGTTGAATAGCTACATAACCCCTGCATTGGCGAGTCAAGATTTAAAAACTTAGAGGTCATAGGAAACATAAATTTAATTGGAATTATATCGATGAAAGTCTATATTAAAGTCAATATCAACATCTTGTCTACGTAAATTGTTGACTCTACTAGCTATTTCAGTATCTCGTTAGATACTTTCAAGTGAGATCTCGCATTTAAAAAATCTTTCAGAAACTTGTAACATTTCACCTCCAGGCAGAATCATTTAACATTTCAAGAATTTCGAACGTATACTTTTCTTTTCGCAGCTATTTCTCTAACGGCATCCACCACTCAGACTGCAGTTACTTTAAATTTGAGTTTCTTACTTATTTCCCACGGGGTATTAAAGCATGTTCAAAAATAGCCTCGTGTTCACTTAAAGAAGATTTCTTCAATTGGCGATGCGTCGGCGTCACGATCCCTGGAATTTTTTAGTCATAAACAGCTGGTGTGAGCTCTCAGCCGAGCTCCTCAACGGCAAGATCAATTACGAAAGAAACTTCTTTAATTTATCATTAAAGTTCTTCTAGTTTTATGGGTCACAGGTACGAGACGAATTCTGCCTTGGGAAAGACAGAGGAGATGTTTGTGTTGCTCTGAGTTCTAATTTGCTCATGGACAAAGGCAAGCGTTCGAGTTTGTTGGGTTCGTAGTTAGAAAATTTGTTTTGAGAGCGTTGTATGTAAGCTCAGCTCTGCGCTTTCTTAGCTTTTTCTTGTGAAGTTACAAGGCCTACTCGTATTCTTCATGCCGTGTTCTCATTGCGGAGTAATACTTACCTAGTCAAATACTCGCGTTTAATAAATAAAAGCGAATAATCGTCATGATGAACATACTTTCGCGTGAACTCTTTACTACCATTACAATGACGTTTAAAATAGGCTCATGCTGCGCCGTGCTGTTTTAATTTTCCTTATGAAATAGAATTAACAAATATTCGATTGAATTCATCTGTTTTTGTCTCAGGGACAACAGCACTCAGCCCATGCGAGGCTCGCGTTTGAATAATTGCAGTTCAAAGTCCGAGAGCCAGCGATGTTTTCATTCAACATTCACTTCCTGAAGCGATCAATTGAAAGATTTCATTGACATTTCTTTGGACGCTATAATACTTTTTCGTGAAGTTTTCTTTGACAGCAGTGTACAGCGATGTAGGAATAAATATTCATGGTGAAAACGAGAACCTGTCTACATTATTTTTGAAGCGTTCTCAACGTTCACTTTTTCCTAAACTGTTGAGCGTATTTTAACACGTTTTTCAGTCGATAAATTTCTACCACTAGACTTGAATACTTGATTTTACAAGTTAAAGTACAATGTGGACCTACACTGAATATATTGTTTACGATTGTGTTGATTAGGCAAAACTTTGTTGAAAATGCGGGATCAGACGCTGAATATATTCACAGTTGTGTTGATTATGTAAAATGTAATTTAAAATGCGCAAACCTACATTGAGCATATTTACGGCTGCGTTTATTACGCAATTTTTTTGTGTTTTGAAGTGCGTGATCCGACGTTGGACGTGCTTGCTATGATGTTAGGGCAAGCTATGTGCGGGAGGAAGATCTCAGCGTACGCGTATGTAGGTCCTTCATCTATTTTTAGTTCGTATGAACTGCTGAATTACCTTCTTCCACTAATGGGTATCCACAAAATAAACTCAGATAAATACTTTCTGGAAAATATAAAAATCGACTCTCAAGGCTTGCTTTTTACTCATGAATTTTGGTCTGACTACTTCCATTGTCCGAACAAGCTGTGGAGCAGGCCCTGGGAAAGAGAAGGCATCCTCTTCGTTCAAAAATGTCCCATATATTGGCCAGGTAATGTTTGTACTGAAGAGAATGTGCTTTGAGAAGGCCATAATGAGTACATCTTACACCAGACACGCAAATCGAGTTCTTGAAGAATATCTCGAAGTCTTACAACGAAAGTAAGCTTATTCAATCGAACGCAAACGCTTGCGTTTGTTCATATTTTATTACATCTCAGCTGGACGAACACAAAAAACGATGAAAATGAGTTTGAAAATGGTCGGTGGCGGCCTGGCACGTGTACTTTTCAGATTGAAACCTAAATTAATATTTACAGAGTTTCAAGTAGAAACTCGACATCTCCTGGACTCATGTTGACAGATGTTATGAATCTTCGATGAGTAAGGCAACATCAAAACAAAATGTCACAATCATAGAACGGCATCCGTGCTACAAAATATTTATTTCCTCTAAACTTAGCTTTCATACAAGTTTAAAAAAATTCTCATCAAGGTCGTGAGCCATTAACTATTATAAAAAACGTGTTACTTACAACATGATGCGCTCTTGTACAACGCAGTGTTAAAATTTACTAGGTCATAATTAAAAAAAGTATCTTAAATGAAGTTCATCATACGTTAGCCTTTAACAATTAAGAGTAAATAGAAGAGGTGACTGTCTGATGATTACACAAGCGGGAGGACTTCCGGCTGAAATTGAAGCACTTCTCTGGTGGAGCATGCAACCAAAGTTGGAATAATGCAGGAAATTGTAAGACATATCAAAAAAAAAATGCATAATTTGTAACAGCTTACCACCCTTCTGGCCGGAATTATTTTTTGTGATTAGGTTATGATTGCAATAGTATGACAATAGAAAACGATAACAGTTCTTGAAATAGTTTAATTAATATATGTTCGTGACAGTATTTGTCAAAACGATCCATCAGTACTTTTTGTGCGAGTCAAATTAATTGCTGACGGAAAATTACAGTCCATGACGTTACTCGAGCTACGTGCTGTTGGGCTTTAAAATCATTGAATGTTTATGAAGGAAATACTCTATAGAACGTATTGAACACGTACCAAGCTCTCCGAGCCAGCCACTCATTTTCCAAAGAAAAAAGGTTTCTCAAGTTTTTTGCGTGTACGCGCCTTGGCATCCCGTACCGGGCCACACCGGTGTGCCGCATCTTACGAATATCGTATTTAATCTTCTTTGCCTAATAGAACCCCTCCGCCCGGAGCATTGAACCCTGGACGTCCTAACTAGGATAGGAGCACGCTACCACGTGCGCTACAGAGCCACACGGTAACCACCACTCACAACCAGGCGAGTGGCAGCAAGCAGGCCACCACCTGGCGCTGCAGCAGGACTCTCCTCCTGCCCACAGCGCGTGGCAGCTGTTGCGCCGCTCAGTGCCCTCGGTGCCACGTCGTCCTATGCAGGAGGTGCATTGAACATCCTTAGGGAAAGTAGGACTTGGAAGAGTCCATTTTCCGCAGAGTCACGGTGAAGGGAGGGGTGGGGGAGGGAGGCAAGGAGAGGGCTCTCGTGTCTTCTGGTTTGATTCCTGCAAATTGTTGTGAAGTTTTTCGTAAGTATTACGAGATAGTGAACGCAGTGTAAAGTGTTTTTATGGATTAGGTTCTGTGTTGTCTTATTCCGTTGTATGTAGCTTGGATAATCTGATAGGAAATCAATTGAAAAATTGATTCGAACCAGTACTTTTCTCCGATACTATTTCAGACACATCTCATGTACGACCGGTTTTAGCTCGCACGGAACTGTCACTCATCCAAAAAATTCCATGACTCAATATCTGACAATCGTTGTTCCAAGGCCAATTTTTTCACCCAGCGCGCGGTTTTCGTTCCTGCGCAGTGATGAGTATTAAGTAGTGGCTATCATTTTCGTTGCAAAATCCGTTTTTTGTATATAATTTTACATAGGGCGGACACATTCATGAGGACCTGCAGGACATCAGTCGGGCGAGGGCTTGTCTTTGTAGTAATTCAATACTATAGCTTGTCGAGCGCTGATAATTTCATTCTTTGGTAAATAGAAAGAAAAAACACGTTCATAAAGATTTCCATTTTTCCTCGCCAAATGCCATCGCAGAGTTCGTGAACTTGATTCAACTTAGATAATAAAGATTTGGACACTTGACTTAGTCTAGCACCCAATCGATGATACCCATATCAGTTCCGACGACTGTTGACATCATCTTGTTTAAAGAGCACTAACTGTGCCTACGTTTCCCCCCTTTCCACATGCATTACTTCGAAAGTTTGAGTAGCCCACTACTGTTGACCAGCTAAGGAGTTGACTAACACATTGTTAACCAGCCAAGAGCTTAACTACCTTAGATACCTTAGAAAGGTTTGGGCCGTCACGCCCGGGCCACACTGGGGTGCCGCAGCCAGCCCATTATTGTTCACCAATCAAAAAGCGTACAAGCCCATTATTGCTGACCAGCCAAGCAATTCGCTGGCCCATCATTGTTGACCCACCAAAAAGCCTGATGGCCCATTATTGTTCCTCCAAGCTCTTGTAATTCGACCTCGAGTTCCCGCACGGTTCTCACAGGCTGCAGCTGACCGTACTTGATGCTTAGCGCACGCCTTGCTATTGGTGTCAGTGAACCAATCTCTTCTTGTTCTTCGGATTGGCCTGGGCTTCGCTGGGCTGCTCCATGTTCCCTGTTGAGTGAACNGTTGAGTGAACCAATCTCTTCTTGTTCTTCTGATTGGCCTGGGCTTTGCTGGGCTGCTCCATGTTCCCTTTTGAGTGAACCAATCTCCGCTTATTCGTTTTATTGGCGTGGGCCTTGCTGGGCTGCTTCATGTTCCTCGTTGAACGCAGCAGTGAGGTCAAAGACCGCTTACCGTGAGTCACATTTTGACGAACAGGATTAGTGCTTCTACTAGTTGAGTTCCACAACGTATTCATTTCATCTGCACGTTGCATCTCCACGTGCATCGACATCATCTGTTATTGATCGCATCAGTGAAGAAACTGTTACAGAAAGGTTGATTCTTCTTATGTTATTTTGCGTCCCATGAGTTCGGTGTGTCTGTGTCCGTACCTGGGACGATCTCCGGCATGTCATGCGACGGATGACGTCACTGCAGTTCCTCATAGCACCACATACTAAATGGCCGCTGCGAAGTGTGGAGGCGTATCATTTTACAAAAGGTACAATAATAATTACGAACTTTGCATTACATCAGTTACTTAAAAGCTACACTAAAAGTTGAACACGTTGCGTTATTTAGATACGTTGTACTGTGCAAAGTTACATACGTTGTACCGCAGTACGAACATTCCTTCAAACGTAGCATGCACTATTTTCACCGTCAATTTCGATCCTGCATGTAGCATCACTCATTCATTTTCTCCTCATTAATCTAAGGCACCCTGATTGTCTGCTCAGGGTAATATTTCCCGAGTTGTGCCATTACTGTTTCCGTTTTGCAGGGCATCATTGTTAAACAAAACCAAATTACATTGTTTTACTTTGCTTTCAAAACTCAGTATATTGCGAAGTACATGCTTTGTATCTGTCACTCGGCTCGTAAAAACCATATTTTTTGCACAGTCACCTCTGCAACCACGACATCAGGCCTATGTTCCCTCTCAGGCATGGTCCTCTGGAGGCACATTGAATTTTCTTTTAATTTAAGCCTTGCGATCGCTTCTCTTCGAAGCAAAGACTCTGTCGCGCTCTCAAGCCCTTTTGCAGGACTCATGATTGTTCTTAATCATTTTCAACCAATTACCAAGCAATTTTTTCTACCACGAGCGTTACAGTGGAAGCGGAAATTAATAATTTTCAAAAGTTAAAGTTCTGGGCTGCGACGAAAACATCGTGAAAAAAGAGAATGTCCTGCGATAAAACGTCGTGGGGAGCTTATTTAGTCCTGAGTTATGCCACCCTTCTTGCATTTGTTCAGAGCGTGGGTGAGTAATTTTTTTCCATTTACTTGCGTTATTGTGACTCGTTACTTTTTCTGTAGTGTCTACTGAGTTTTACTAAGACATGCAACAAAACACTTGAAGATATTCGAACCAGCCTTTATTCTTGTTTGATTAATTTCCATAAGAAATTGAAAAAACAGCCAATGTTCACTTATTATTCATTCTCATGACTTGGAAGGATTTTAAAAATTAGTTTTATTGTTGATAAGTTAGTTAACACTACCTATTTTATCCCTCAAATGATTCTACGGCACGCCTCTTGTTTTCATTTGCTGGTGAGCAGTGAGGACAATCATGGCAGAAGTTACCAAGAGTCATAATAATTTTGAAGGAGAGAAGTCAAGAGCCATAATAAGTGTGACAAGAGTGTGAGTCATTATGGCGAAGTAAAGTCGAGGGGATTAATAATTATGTCGATGAGTAGTCGAGAATCATACTATTTGTGGCAAAGAGTATTAAGAGTCACGACTTTGAAGGTGATAGGATAAATTCAATTAATAATCAATGCACAATGACCAACGTAATCGACGAACGATCCCGATAGGACTTGATATTTCGGCAGGAATATTAACATTTCATCAGCAATTGACTTATCGTCACGTTATTCTTGGTTCAAACCCTGTTCAGCCTCCTTCACCCCCGACTGGGCTCCCGAAACGTTAGGCCTGTTCACTACCAATGGGATGCCGCGATTGTCCGTGTCGAATAATCAGCCTCACGGGCTATTGTTCCGAGCTCCTGAATACGAGTGTGCCGGTTCCGTTACCCTCGTAACGGAACTCTTCGCCTCCACATCACAAACAAGTAACTGCCAGAGTGCCTACTCCTCCCTCGCCGACACTCCAGAGCAGGGATTTGAAAAATTAGGCGGTAGTCGGAGACCGACCAAGAGAGAAGACTGAATTTTCGAGGGTTCATAATTTCTGATGAGGTATGAATTCTATTTTCGTTGAAAGCTGAAAAATGCTTCTTGTTTTTTTTAGGAGGCACTTGAAAGTAGTGCTGTGAAAGCATGTGTATGTATCGAGATTGTTCGTTCCGTTTCATGAAGAGATGAGTTCATGAGAAATATTACAACGCTAGCGAGCCACAAACGTCGACTTCCATGCAAGGAGATGGGCTTCTCACCGTAAACTCTTGCCGTTTACTTCTTTAGGTCGGCAATCATTCGTGATTTAGGGGAGCGACCAAATCCGATGCAACATAAATCTCCGTTAACAAAGAAAGGTCATAATTCCCATTAGGCTACTATAAAATACAGCTCTTGGATGACTCTTTTTAAGGTCCTGAGAGTCTTTACTGCAAGCCACTATTAGAGCTGGAGACAGTTAAATATGACTAATTACAGCTTGTGCTGCGCCATCGTCGTAACAGACCTCCGATCAGGGCGCCATCTGTGCGGCGTGCGTGGCAGGCGTGCATGGCAGGCGTGCATGGCAGGTGGGCATGGCAGGCGTGCGTAGTAGGCGTGCATGGCAGGTGGGCATGGCAGGCGTGCATGGCAGGTGTGCATGACGGATGGTCATCTCATCTAAGCCTGTGACCTCAGCTACATGAGTGAGGGCTCTGTAGCGCAGTGGGTAACGCGCTACGTTAGTAGTGGAGTAGCGTGCGGGTTCTATTCCGCCCTGCGACAGCTGAATTTCACGAGCAGTCATTTCTTCCTTCGGGACGTCAGAGTCATTACGAGGTATCGATGAGTCATTATGTTGTACTTTATGTTAATTTTTCCGTGAAATGCTTCTCTCTTCTGCGAGAAAGAATTGAAATGTGATGGTAAAATATCCGGTGCAACAGACAGGAAATGAAGTAAAAATCCGTACTTCCAACGGGCTGGAAAAGTAGTAAAATAAAAGCCATATCGAAAAGATTGTGGGTCGGTTTTTAAATAAAGGCATTTATTTACAATGCAAGTTATTCTATCTAAGGAAGAATGAAATTTTTAGCCACAGTTAATGAGCTACCACCATGAAATAATGTCACTCATAATATTTTACGAACGACTAATATTAAGCTTTAAAGAAAGCTTTTGCCATGCATGTATATTCCTAGCGACGCAAAGACTGGAAGTTATCCAAGCTAGGTCAACTCAAAAATTCAATTTGGTAAATTATGAATGGTCTTCAAGAGTAATTAAGAAGGTTGATGAGCATTTTTTTAATGTAGCATACAGCTGAGGTGACCAGCCTCGTTCATGCGCCAGAGCCTTAAAACTCAAGTAAGTAAAATTTATGGTTTAACTTTGTGCTATGGGTGCATAAGGAAAAAGGGTCTCGTAAACATTTTACTCATTTTTGACTGATAATTCATTCATATGAGAAATATTCTACTTTACAGAGTGAATGTTTGTTCCTATCGTTCAAAAAGCTGTTCTAGCGTGGTATCTATCGAGAGATAACATAAGGATCTTACCTCTTTCAAAAAAGGCTCGAAAATAGCAATTCCAACGCTTTTTAACGAACCGTGAGTAGTTTGTGTGCTTTGAGTTTCCAATAGGCTTACAATTTTCATAACGCCAAATCTGAATACGTACGCAGCATTGTATTGTTTGTACTCACGTCTCTGAATCTAGATCATAAGTGCCGTCGAGGCAGTGTTTCTTCAGAAAACTATCATAACTAGCTCTCGACTGTTTAGGTATTTATGCCCCCAAAAACTGATGAGCTGATTTTAGAGTTTCCCACGTTATGTTATCACAACATTTGAGAGGCTTAGAACCAGTTGAACTGTTGTCATAACCTGCAAATGTTGTGTAATGAAAATTTTAGTTTATTGTACTTGGTACGTTTAAGCCATGAGAGAGGAATTCGGCATAAATTATAATTAGACCCATATTGGCCAAACGACATTGTCAAACATTTCTATAAATTTAACGGGGAAGAAAAATCAGGGTTACGGCACTTCATTAACTAACCCAATATCTATACCACTTCGGCTTCGTGCAATCTGCCAGAAACGTATAGATATTTTTCGTCTTCCTGCCCTCTAGACACTCCATGACTCTGGCTCGTTCGTAATCTTCCCAGACGGAGTCGTTCGGATTTTTAAAGCCTGCAGTCGTGAGGGAGAATGACATTCGAAGGAGCCGGACGAGCGCTTAGCGAGAAAGTCCTGAATTTGGGGTAACGGTACATTTGTTTCATCTCAACCGCCTCCCACATGTTTGTGCTCTGGCACTCTACACGATCAAGGTTTCTTGACCGTTTTTCTTAATGCTTCTGAATAGTTGCGTGGTAATCAATTTTAGTAAATTCACACCACCAAGATCTTCTTACTGAAAAAAATAGTTGTGTGATTTCTGAATACTTGAGTAGCACCTTGGGTCCCCCCAACAACTCAGCGAAATTCAACACAGGATAGCACTCAAGAAAATAAAAGACAATCATAGATTGACACTCAAATAACAGCGGTTCGACTTGCCAGAGGCCCTTCGTTGTGGCTGGAATTTGGGATATGTATGATACTCTGAGGTTCACTTCATCTTTCTTACCTAGAGATGTTGTGACGCTATCGTTAACAACATCTTGTGTCACAGGAAATGTGAATAACTTTCTGGCTTGAGTTGAGGCCTCCGTATGGTGTGAGCTAAGACCTTCGTCTGTATGGAATAACAAGAAGAAGATATCTGTTGTACACACACGCAGACATTGAAACAAATGTTGCGAAGCGTTCCTAAAATATCCAAAACGCCAAATTTCATGACGAGAAAGGGTCCCACGAATTTTTAAACCCAGAGGCGCACACGTTTTTATTCGGCGTTTTGGTCCGGCTCAAGTAGTAACTTCAGACCTGGAGAGCCCTCTAGGATCATTCTTTTGTAGAAGTTGAAGGTTCAACTAAGCGGTCTAGCCCCTCTGAAAGAAGTTAGAAGTTAATTGTTGCCAAGAAATGGGCATAATGAACATGCCCGTCATCCTTTTATATGAGCCATGACGACCAGAGACTGACCTCAATCTGAAAATCGTGCCAAGTCATTCTTCTTTTGATCAATAAAAGTGTTCTCCCTAAACTCTCTCACTGCCTTCAACCTGAGATGGAGGAACAACGTCACCTGATTCAACCTCCTGGAGACTTCAGAGAGTCGTGAAGAGCTGTTGAGTTTTTTTTCGCTTAGCGATGCCTTACGAGTGAGTCTTTCACGAGCGTTCGGCCTAGATTCTGGCCAATTTCGAATCGGAAAGAACATTAAGCTTCGTAGTTAATGTTGTTGGGAGATCGCAGATCAACGCAGGTTTTGGTGACGCTGGAAATTTCAGTAGGAATTTTTTTTACTCATCAACTAATTGATGCACTTTCAATTCAAGAAAATTTATTTTGGGTGTTATTACAAGAGAATCAATGCACAAAGAGTTTAGGACGGTCATTTTGTGGATTCGACTTGTTATCTTGACAGCTTTTCATCTTGTGACCACGTGCTTTACTGAACGTGCATAGCTATGTGAGCAAAATTCGCAGTCGGTTTCACACTGCGCTGGGGGGACGAAAGTCTTAAAAAATTGTGTTAATGTTCTGAAATTAATTCTAAATTCTGATGCCTCAGCAGATGAGTAAATCGTACGGGCTACTTATTTTGTTCATTAGACAGAGCTGAAGAATATAATCATCTGCTAAGGCATTCGAATTTAGAATTAATTTCAGGACATCAATAGAATTTACAGAAGAACATGTGAGACAGAAGAACGATCATTCTTTTATCTACGTTTCCAAGAATAAAAAGTATAATTTTTGATGTATTGAGATAATGAAAGGGTACTTCTATATGTGACAGCTTCAAAAATATTAGCATTACTGTGAGCTGTTCTAAAGATTTAAAATAATTTCTGATCCTTAAAAATGACATGTTCTTACCGATTGTTCGTGTAAATCATTTTGCTCTGAAAATTTTCCTTGAGAAAATTTGGAGCCCCAAATTAAGTTACGAATTTTCACCTAATGTTCCGACGCAAATATCGGTGAGGGTAGGGGATAATGAACGACTATAAAGAGACGACAAGTCTTGATTGACGCTCAGTTAATTAGAATGACCAATAAAAGGGAGGCCCAAAACTTGCAATTTCAACGCTGATTTAATCCCGTTGTATCATCCACTACAATTACGGAAGGCAAAAGAAGATTGAGACAACCGTTTAATGCGACCAACCTTCGCTCCCGTCACGACTGCAGACGCCACTGAAGATGTGGTGGCCGACTTCGATGGTCCCTGGGGCAGTGCGTCTCAATATCAGTTTGCTCGGACGCCAATTACTGAAGAGGAGGTAGTACTCAATGTTAGAATAGGATCTCGAAAAATAAAAGACCTGCTAAGGTGTACGTTCTCCCCAACTCTGTGGTCCGTCGCTGCGGGGCATGGAGAGCTGCTCCTGCGAATGCATTGGTGCTGCTGCAGTGTTAATTGTTTTGGCAAGATTCGTTAGTTTATTCGAAAGAATTATTTGTCGTCCAGGAGATTTGCGCGACGTTTACTTACTTGGTTGAGAAAATTTTAGTTTTTACACTCACGTGAGGATGTACTCCATTCTTCCGTTTTAATTGACCTTGCATTCATAAATTATTGACAAATGTTTCGAGAAAGTGACGTCCAGTTCGAGTGCATCTGTCGCTACTCTCCATTTTAAAAACGCTACAATGGCTATACCGACTCAACTATTCGTTTGATATCTATCCACTAACGTTAGAATGACTCATACATCTCGTGCATCTTGTATTTATAATTTTCTCATGTTCGCTGGCGTGGAAGAACTACCCTAAAACGCAATCATCCAAAAACTGAAAATTTTACTTGCATAGAGCACTGTATGTGACACATGACAGCGGCAGAGCGAGGGAGGGGAATTATGTGTCGTTCCCTCTCCCCATTCCTGTGTCCAGAGGTGCGGTCTTGAAGCACACTCGGGCCATCTCATCAAGACTTACAGATTTCTTAAAGGCTTCCACGATATGGCCAAGATGGGCTCTTCGAAAGAAACTATAACGCTCGCACCAGAAATTACGGACAAAAACGAATAACAAAATTTTTCAGAACACCCTAGGCCCGGATTTTTTGTCTTATAATCGTTGGAATCTGGAATTAATTACTAGAAAACATGATTTCTGTTGACACCGTGAGCTCGTTGAAAAATTGTCTACATAAATACTGGGCAGGGAATCCCCAGCATTCTAAACAACTGATTAGAGACCACTATTTGAAAATTACTGATGGTGTAAAGATATTTGGGGTAATTAATACGATCCCAGATTTCTAAAACGTCCCCTCTCTTATTTTAAAACGAGCGTTCTTATACCTGTACGGGAAATAGCTGACTGCCAGTGTGACTGTTCTATTTTTGTACATCTATTTCCTGTTCAGAGGGTCATTGGCTAGTATGTATTTTAAGGTCACAAGCCCCAGATGGTAGAACTACTACCCGTTCTTCGATTTGTCCTGGCCTCTTTTTCCATGCTTGATCATTTGCCTGTGCCTGATTCGATTACCTGTGCGTGATTGGTGTCTAACGGCATGGGAGTTGGGCAGATACGCAAGAATGGGCCGCCTCGCTCGTTCTTCTTGCCAGTTTTGTTCTATTCTACACTAGTACCTATATGTATAGAGAGATTGAAATTCTGCGTGGATGGACCAGAATGTGCTAATATCGAGACAGGATACTTTTTGTAGCAACGGAGAGTTTTGCTCATGCTATAGAGTACCCTAGCATGTATTAACCATAAAAGCCTTCTAGGTAAATAGTAATCAACTTTGTATCTCTATATATTTACTTGCATCCCACGAATGAGCTTCGTATCAGGTTTTAAAGTGCGTTAGTGTACATGATGACATCGTCAAGAAATATTTTGAGTGCGGACAAACAACTCTTGATCTGAAACTTCAAAATCCTGCAGAGAAAGAGGGTGTGAATACTCGACAGCGAGCTTACTCTAGTACTTTAGTTTGAGACAACTATAAAAATAGGCTCGCGAGAGAATGAAAAATTGGGAGTGAATACCATTCTGTGAGGTATAAGATCTAATGAAGTTCTAAATTCCTATTATTGTTTTTGGTCAGTGTTTTTTATCTTGTGTTAAAATTGTTAGAATTCAAAACCATTTCGAATTTTGCATAATATTGAGTGGGATCACTGAGAAACCCTCCACGTTGGAATATAACAGCTATTGAGAGGCACAGACGAGTAAGAACAGGGCTCTCGAGATATTGGCTTCGTCGTACCTCCGGAAAAGGGTATCTTTCTCCCATGAAAGCAGGCATCTCTCACCAGAAAAGGCTTTTAATCGTCTAAGAAAGCTCTTTTGCTCCCAGTAAAGGCTTTTTATCTCGGGAGGCACACCGTCGGGGGCTGCTTATTGCACGTCAGTGCAGGGTGCCGTGACGGGGCGCAGTGGCAGGGTGCCGTGGCAGGGCGCCGTGGCAGGGCGCCGTGGCAGGGCGTCGTGGCAGGGCGCCGTGGCAG
>VOMN01136342.1:0-14206 GCA_014899125.1 Orchestia grillus | reverse complement strand
ATGCTCGAGATAACATTACGTTGCGTCAAATTGATTCTGAACTCCTCAGATAACTAATGCAGGGCAATTAAGTTGTTATTATTATTTTTTTAACTTTGAATTTTACCGAAGTTTTACAACAGCGATGACTCAGCGCACTCGGTACAGAACTTATTGGTCTCATGCAATTCATCGAACCGAGTTATAGTGTAGGTGTGAAAAATAAAGTTCGTCCCTGCAAACAACGTCCACGTTGCATGTACCCAACTGTTTGATTCTGCTGATGAATCTTTGCTGTTATTTGATTGCACGTCTTGTTTTTTGCACTGCCATTGCGTCGTCTGACAAGATTTTCCTCGTGGCCTATTCATAAGTAATTTCTAAGGCAATAGAAATTTTTCATTTCTTTCTAAATACGTAAAATAAAGCAGCATGTAAGCTGGAGCTTTGGTTCTGAGGTCAGGTGTAAGAAATTTTGAATTTGCTTTTCATTGATATAATACCGGCAATAAACATTCCCCGAGCAACATACGCAAATAAAGTTACGCAGGAATATTACGTATTTTTTACTGTCTCCCTATGAGAGGAGCTAAGAAATTACAGCTACCAGGAGCAAAACTTACGCCACACTCGCGCTACTTTACATCATAAAGCTTTCGTGTTTCTGCCTCGCTCTGAACGCCTAGAAAAATACTTCAGGTGATGTGTTGCAATGTGAATACCGAAAATAAAACGAAACAGATTTCTACAAAACTGTATTTGCATACATGAATGATGTAGTTTGCATTACTTTTCAGTGAACTTTGTGAGGCAAAGTGATGCAAAGGTTCCATCTTACAATGATTTCATACGATTATACATATATTTATATGCACCCCGGATTTTTTCGATTTTCACATTATGTATTCGTCTTCATCGGAGCGATGTACTTTGCTCTCAAGTACATGCAAAAAGAGCATAATGCAGCAAGTAGGTGAATACGTTATACACTCGACGAAAATTTGAATGTATTTATTCAAATTTAGCTTCATTGTCATGACATTATCGTCCACTTTGATATTCTTGCATTCAAAGTATTCACGTCTGTATTCTATCGTTTTGGAAAACTCTAATTTGTAAGTTTAATATAATTCGCAATTATTTTCAAGTCGTATGAAATAATTACTCTGTAAAACACGGGCTCATTTTGCACTTTTCTGTAATTTCGGTTTTAATTACGCTCTGTTGTTCATTTTTACTCAATTACTCGTGCACCCAAAGCACTACGTTAGTAAAAGACTAGAAGACCATTCTGACAGTGCTCTTGTTCGTTGGCGATACGATAAGTACCCTTTACTATTCAATATTGTAATTTAAAGTTTTTATAACCGTGATGAGCGAATTCTTTGAAGATTCCAAGAAAATATTGATTAGTATGACTTTCCGAACGTTTGAATCTAATTCGACGCTTCTGGTCCATTGGTAAACGAGAAAGCGTATGAGTATACGCTTCTGCACAACATAGGCATACATTTATGGCACTGCTGTAATACACCATTCTTTAATTGCAAGGAAAATTTAACAGAACGCTTCGTTACCTTTGGTATACGAAAAGACTTTAATACGCCTCCAAGAGATATGCATGCGTACGAGTAAGATACTTCTATGATACGCAATCCTTTAACACCTCACGAAAATTTACGATTACGCTTCACGACCTTTGGTGTACGCTACGGCTTTGATACGCCACTTCACCACATGCACATACGTGTAAATAAGATGCTTGTATAATACATCCTCGGTTAACACGCAAAGCCTGAGAAGGCTGTTGTATAACGCACCATTTGCAACGCATGAACGCGAGCACGTGTTGAGTCGGGTGGTGAGCCATTTCCATACGCTCAAGTCGTGCAACCGGAAACTTTTTTAAATCAGACTGGCATAATAAATCAGAACGTGTATTTTGTCGTGGAATGGAATCAGTTTTGGTGACCCGTGACTAGTTAGAGTTTTAGAATTAAAATACGTTTGAGTCTCTTCAATTAACAGTATATGCATATGATTTTTTCAAATTTGGATCTATTTGAATTTGCGGTGCCTAAAACCACGTTATCGGCCTAAAATAAGCCGTAAAGTTAGAACTAGTTTAAGATGAAAAATCTTCCCAAAAAAATATCGCTAGAAAAATAATTTATTTAAAATCAATAAACGGTATTGCCAATATGAGCTGAAAGTTTAATAAAAAATCGTTATAATATTAGATTCAAATTTTGAGCCATAAGTGTACAATAATATATTACTATTGCTCAATAGAATAATTATAGTAAATATGTATCTACGTACAATTTGTTGATAAATAGATAGTAGATCCATTTATTTGAATAGATATTGAAAGTTTCTATGCACGTAACCGTGTACATACTGCACTTAGTGTTACATGCTGCACTTAGTGTTACATGCTGCACNAGTGTTACCTGCTGCACCTAGTGTTACCTGCTGCACCTAGTGTTAACTGCTGCACCTAGTGTTACCTGCTGCACCCAGTGTTAGATATTGCATCTAGTGTTACCTGCTGCACCTAGTGTTACCCGCCGCACCTAGTGTTACCTGCTGCACCTAGTGTTACATGCTGCACCTAGTGTAACACGCTACACCTAGTGTTACACGCTGCTGTAGTGATACCTGATTACATATTTGAGCAATACGCGATCTTACAGCATGCTTTACTTACTGCATCATCAATCGACAACACTGAACAGTGTTGCTAAAGGCTCATACGCAGCTAGTGTATGTACTTAGACATACGTAAGAGTTCCATTTTTTGTGCACGTGTACATTCGTATTGCTATTGTGAAAGTGTGTATGTATTGGTATTAGTTATTTTTCAGCCGTTGAATCCATTTCTTTACTTTCGAAACGTTAGTCTTATGGACACGGAATACAGTTTAAAAATAATGTTTTTTTCGTCTCGATAGGACAGGAAATGCGTGGTCAGATCAAACCATGCTTCCTTGGTTTTGTCAGATGAGGGAGTCAGTTTGAATCCCGTTGCGAAAATGGTAGTTGGTCACCAATAATTTCTAATGAAACATCGTCGTTAATGATATCTCACGAGTGACGTCATCACAAGATCAAAGCACGAAACGTCGATTCCGGTTTCGAATAATTCCAATGAGAGAAACGCATACCAGCTCGGAACATTTTTAATTTTCTTGCATCAAGTGACAGTGGTGGTAATTTATTAATGGTCATCCGTCTGCCTGAGTTAGATGCCTGTTTGGTAAGTGCCGTCTGTGTGGGCAGAGAAGCATGGTCTCACACACTCATTTTTTATTCTGAGCATCCCCATCTATTCCTTCATCTGCTATCCCTGCACCGGCCCTTGCTCCGTCTGTTCCACAACTCCCAACACCTCAACCCCTTCTCCCTTTTCCTTTGCTCCCATCTCCTGTTAACTTTTTATTCCCCCCATCGTCGACACCCGCACCACCACCGCCCGCATCACCACCACCACCAGACTGGAACACCAATATAAACTGGACGGCAGCGGCACTCACAACAGTTCAGATTTGACTTTGCTGGAAGGTGGCTGCGGTCTATCTTGCTGTACAACAGTGCCTTCCTAGTTCCCTCCTAAGTGCCTTACTCGTTGTGACACTCAAACATTTCTTTGCGCCCTCTTCGTGTTTGTTTAACAAAATGGCTCCTCGACACGACGGTCTCGACCCTACCGATACCTACTAGAAACTTCAAAAAGTGATATTGAAGTCATTACTGAAAATTTTTGACACTTTGTAGTTAATTTTTCAACGATTTTTTTGTTCGCACTGACATCATGGCAGCCCACGCCTATTACTTGGATCCTACTGAGAAATATTGAATGAAATATTTACAATCAATAACCAAACTAACTGAGCGTTAGCTTTTTACCTGTAAACACCTGGAAACTCAGATTATACTATTAATTCAATAATATATCCACTAGCAAAGATGGCTCCCTTCAACCGCGACATCTTGGATCCAACGGATAAGTACTAGAAAGCTTGCCTTTACTTTGCAATGATACCTAGAGGAATGGAAGCGGAAAGAAAGGCGTCAGCATTGACGGAGTTTTTCGAAAAAAGTTCAGCTGTTCTTCAGTTTGAACGTCCACGGTGCTGACAAAGACATGGAACGTAAACCAAATGCCGGGCTCAAGAGCAACGATGTGCCAAACTCCAAGGACAAATTGGAGAACACGACAAAGAAGAAGAATAAGAAGAAGAAGAAGATGATGCAGTTTGGGCAGGAAGTTAAGCCTGGAGCATCAGGAGGTCGAAGAGCCCTGCCCTGAGCCGGACGATGAACCCACACTCCTCTCCCTGGTGAGTTCCTGGTCTCATATTTATTTCAAAGGCTCGGACTCGCCTTCGTTCGTTTCCGCGGTAGCTTGAAATTTCGTGTACTGAATAATTGCGAGCCGTGTTGACTTTTTGAAAATAATACAGGAAATAAAATATTTTCGGCGTTTTGAAACGTAGCGTATACTTAGATATTTTTTTAACGTTTGCTTGGGCTCATTTTCTACCTCGTGTTCGATTTGCAATCGTTGCTAATATTGTTCTCTTTTTCTTCTAGGTTTCTGAAGCAAAATTACCATCAAACAAGCACCAGTTACGGATGATGCAAGCGGGCGATTCCAACATTCGTCCCAGCTCTGGAGACCCTCATTTTAAAGTGCCGCTAATCTGCCCCACAGCGTCCGACAAACTCGCATCTGGAGCTCGACACCAGCTCCACTCTGGGAGAACATTTGATCATCACCCAGAAATTGGCACCCAACACCCAGCTCTGCTCGGAAATTACAATGCGTTGTAAATGATTACCGGGGAATATGCTTAGAGGCCGGAAATAATAATTGTCGAAGTGGGTTTCGGTAGATCTTAGTCTACTAACATCAAAATCTGTTTTCTTCTTATGGAATGGTTTCTTGACTGAAAAGGTATAATTTGTTAAGTGCATTCTAGGTTTAAATTGATGATTAGCGTCGATATTCCACTGACTGATTACTTCCCATATTCAAAATCGTAGACCCAAAATAGTTTTAGGTTCTACAAATAACTGATTTTCTTACACAATGGTACAAATATAGATTAGCGATAATACAATGTTAGACGAAATGCAGCGAAGACATATGAGAAGTTCTAATGAGTTTCAGAAACCCAGCACAAGGTTAGAGGTTTAGGCTTCCCGTGTGCGTAGGTCGCGTACGGCTTTGTTCTCTTTCACCAGACTGCAACGTGCGTCTGTCTCAATTTTACGGGCGAGAGCGTAACGAGTTTGGCTAGCAAGAATAGGTACATCGACTCCTATTCAACAGAATTCCGTAGGCCGGTGAGAGCGGCTGCGTGCCCTGCAGCTCCCATGGCCTAGCGACTCATTCGCGACTCATTCAAGAGTTCGAGCGTATGTTCATCCCATTGGGGGCTTTGTTTTCTCCTGAGTGCTACGTAGTACAAGTCACTATTAGTCTCTTACTATAGCTCACCTGATTCTCATACTTATATGTTTTGTTCAATATTTGTTCACAGACACCTAAAAGTAACTCCACCTGTCGGCATTACATCTAATCCCAATCATTTCGCTTAAATTAAGTGGCGCATGATTTTAGGGTTTATTTCTGAACTGTTGGTATGTTTGTAAGAGCAATAAGGTATTCGACGTAAATTTGTTATCTATATTTTTCATTCGTCAGTCGTATTTACAACTCGTCTGTGCACTCGGAATCTTTATCGTTCTTGTGATCAAGCTCAGATCAACTTCTGACTCTTGCGGTATGGATTGTGATAGTTATTTTCGTACCTTTTTCGTCTCAAATAACTTTTCTACAGAATCTGTGATATAGAGGGTTTTATTTGTTATTGTTTACGATCAGAAGATATATATATTCACTATTTGTTGTTTATTCTTAGGCAGATCGTTTTACACATTCCGTTTTCGCATCTCTCGAGCGGCAGTACGCTGCTCGTTGCAGGTCGGACTTGAGAGACGTTCACCCTGAGTGCTACAGTATGGGTCGTATTTTTCTAGGACTTAGAAATGGTTTTAATGGCCATCCCATGTACATGTTTTTTTGTATTCCTTGATCAAACTGCCACTCGTCTAGTTATGTATGTCCTTTTCGTTTGAATGCTTTGTCCAACCAGATTTATAATATAATTATAACTTATTTTTGTATGATATACGCATTTCTGGAATAATAATTTATTCGTTGAAGTCCAAGTTTTTCTTCCCCAAATTACTCCGTTGAAAAGGAAAACAATAATGTTAACTTTTCCAGCTACAAATATGATGCCATAATTTGAATTTAGAAAATTTTTCTGTAGCTCGAATCGTTTTAAAAAATCAATTCATTATTCACCGATAAGCTTCCAAGCACTAATTTATGATAAACTCGGTATACAATTTAGTTTACTAGGAATAAAACGATGATTCTTTCATAAAAAGTAGTCAGGAAATTACACTGATATTATATTTTTTAACATTGTAAAAAATGTACTCGTAGTCCTGATCGACTGGCAGAAGCGGCACACCGCGCAACTATTTCGATCAAAATAAAAATGAAAATCTGGTAAATTAAAAATAACGGTGCATGAGGAATGAATATTTCAATGGGATCATTGAAGGAATTGAAAAGTATGACTCGATGTTAGAGAATGAAAAGTTAAATCCCACAACTAAAGCTGTGTTACCTACAGGGTTATCAAACGAAGTTTGGACAAAAATTTATCTGAGTAACATTTATATAGAACATTTATTTACCAATGTTCTATATATCCTCCTCTAGCCTTCACTACAAGTTTCAACGTATCGGTAGCCTATCCACATGTGTCACGGACAGTTACTGTTGATATATCTTCCATGATTGCATACGTTTAGCCTAAGGAACATCAATATCTTGATAGTTGAATGGGCAAGTTTTATTCTCAAGATTGGTCTACACACTGAAATGTGTGGGGTTTTAATCTGGTGAAAAATGAGACCACTACTCGTTGGATCGTACACTAGCCACCTTCTCCCTACACCAATGTCCCTACACCTGTTGAAGAGTAATTCCAGATTCACTGAATGTAGCATGGATCCAAGGGGCCAAATTGTTCTGCAATAAGTTCAGATATATGCTTTGGTTTATCTTTACTCCTTCTTCGATGAACATGAGCTGAGTTTTCTCTTTGCCGGGGTCCCACTGCCCAAAAACCATTGCTTGGGCCAGTTGTTTGCGGTAAAAGGACAGACACATTTTCAAAGAGATATCTTGCTTAGTTTTTGCTGATTTGCTGTTACTTTGGTGGTTGTGGATTGCTTGCAATGTGAATAATTTTGTCATTCCACAAAATTATTCACAACATTTTGTCAGTCCACGACACTGAAAGCTGAGTGCCATCACTCTGGTTGGAAGTCAAGGGACTGTACAGTCCATTGACTTTCGACCTGACTCTAGAATTGAAAGTAAAGTTCGCATTCGATGCCCATTTTTTTGGTGTTTTCCACTCCGTCTTCAGACTTTGACTGATCATGTAAAGGGCTCATTAGAGGAAAGAAAATCTGATTCCCTGGATTTGACTCACAAGTTATATCGTTAAAAAAAGTGACATTGCCGTAGTTCTAATAAAGGGTTCTAAATTATTTTTCTACTTTCATGCACGAAAGCGATTCTTCTTAATAAACTATTTCACCAATACAATTAAGGATAAATTTTCACAGTCTCGCAGTGGTAAAATAATTCCAAGCAATGGAAAAATCATGAAATAACCGTAAAATATTTTTTATTCATTTTAATCAGCCATTGACTAACAGGATGATCGTTAAGTGGGACTATGGTAGGGATAACTGAAATGCGGCATGTCGATTTAGCCAGGACAGGACAGGCTGCTCCTTCAATGCACCGAGTGCTTGAGTCTTTACGGAGCCTGGCCAGAGTTTTAAGAAAAATTGTCAGAAAAATTGAAATCGTGTCGGAAGTGAGGGTGATGTAGGAGAGGGTGGAGACTATCTTCTTTTTTCTTTTTTCAAATCAAAAATTGAGTGCACTGAAAATAGGATTCTGGAATCAATTAAAAGGAGCATTTTTCTTCAACATTTGTCTACGGTTGCGAGCCCTTATAAGGTTATAGGTTATTTTCAAATACGTATGTACAAAATATTAATACTTGCATTTATGTTTCAATGATTCATGTAAACTCCTACATCCATTAATTCTCAAAATAAATAGTCGAAATATACTCAAATGAAAAAATCAGTGCCTCTGGCCGTATAAAATTCTAAGTAAATTAAGCATACGAAACAAAAATTAATAGGCTTGAAATAAAATTTACTGCTTTACAAGTATTCATCAGCTTTGCTCCTCAACAGAGCCAAAGCATCTAAATTTCTTCAATTCTCGGTGAGGCAGCTGTGAACGGAGTCCCAAAGGTAGTATTACTTGCACAATCATATCTGACATTCAACTTCCTAATATAGGTTACAAATTCCTCAACAGCAGCTTCTCAGTTCACTTCAACAACCATCCCAACCAAGTCTATATCCAAATTACCTGCGATTATAGAGCGCTGTTTTCAAATTTTCCAACCTTCCGAAGTTTCCATCGACCTGGCCATGAGAAGAACAAAACCAAATGTTATGTCATCCAACTTCCTAATAGAGCGACAACGGCCGCATAAATACGTCCGCAGCGGAGCCCTACCTGCCTCCACCTCCGAGTTGCACCATTTGAACTGACGTTCCAGCGGCCCTGGAAAGTTCAATGCATCGCGGATGCGGCGAACTCTGCAGTCTGGGCTGCGACCGTCGGCGTCCGTGAAGGAAGTTTGTAAGTATTCGCACACTGGATTCTCCCGCTTCGTCTAGGCTGAATTACGCAGCGTCTTCTCTGTACCAACACATGGGCTGGGGCTTGAAAAGCGTTCATTTCCGTGCTAGGCTTTTGGTATCGCGTTGAGGTTGGTAATGAGCTGTTGGGTTGTTGATGTGTGCCTCTTTTTTGACACCACGGTAAGTTTTTTAATACGGTGTAGTGATGTAGACATGCTTGCTTGTTTTTGTCATGTTGTCTGTGTCGCATTTGTCCATATGGATGTGACGCATCATCACTCTGATTGCGTCATATAGTTCAAGCTATTCAAGTTAATCTGAACCTCGATTTTTAAGAACGTTGTATACGTCGTTTATGAATTTTTAACTTTTTTAAAACGGAAATTTGTCGTAAAAATTATCTCGGGTATTTTCAGTCTGCATATCTTAGGGCTTGGAGATTTGTTAGATCCAAAATGCTGGAATATCAAGGAATGATGGCCAATCAGACGCTCTCTTCCGGCTGATCCTGTCCAGTGTATTTTATGCTTCTTGCACTCGGCTCACGTCTGTTCCTCTCCCTCGCTATCTGACGCACGAACCTACGCCTTTGTTTTCTTATGAAGTTGAAGTGCTTGCAAATTTTACGTTCCAGCCTGTCCAGGGTTCCTAAACGTCGTATTTTTATTCCTTTAGAGAAAGCGTTCACTGCAATAAAAGACTGTTTTTTTAGGAAAAGGGTGAATAATTTATGACGCATCATGTTCAATATAGCTGAAGTTGAGGTCTTGGAAGAGTGCAAATTGCTAGCGGGAAACGCAAGTGAAAGTCGTTTCATTAATCATTTCAAGTAAATCAGAGCTCTGAGTTATCGCTGCCACCCCTGTCAGACCAAGTGATGATAAAACTATCGTAATACAGGTTGCTTGGCTCTGGATCAACGCAAAATCACGGTATCATGAATCCAAATCATTAACGTGGTATTTCACTCATCGTTTTATGGAAAAGAACATATTGAAAAAGTTCATCAGCCGCACACCTCACAGCTCTAGGGATCGGGAATGAGAGATGTCAAGGTCCCCCTGCGCCGTATGACGAGCACTGAACGTAACACGGCATCACACTAGAATGATTTCAAAGTACAGGGTTAGGCTAAATGATTTGACACATTTGTAGGTTAAATAAAAGACATGTAAAGTTAAGAAACCAAACAATGTTTTTATTTTTGAAAAGTGCATATATACATTTTTTTCATATAATGCCATTTTGTTTTGTTTCTTTATGATGCAATTGCTTTTCGTTTCTTTTTCAGTTGCTGCCATGAATTGGAGTGGTGAGCATCGCGCTGTCGTTGAGGAAACGTTTATCAAATCAAACGAATCTGTAACTGCAACACAAAGAGCGTTCCGTTTAATTTTTAAAACATAATGAAACAAAATGGCATTATATGTAGTTTTCAAAAATAAAAACTCTTTTTTATTTCTTTACTTCATTTGCATTATGTTAAACCTACAAATGTGTCAGAGGATTTTGACTGAACCTGTACATTCTTAGCATCCTTTCTATACACCCTGCAATAGAAAGAGCCTCATTAGCTCTAGAATAACTTCACGGCTAATAAAGCAAACTGATGGATTCACTCGCCACGTTAGAGTTACAAATAATCAAACAAAGCTCGTTGATTTAAGAACGTCCAACTTCTTCTTCTACTTCATTAGCAGCCTTTTGTTGGTATTGCTCAAATTCGCAGGGTCTTGCAACTGTTTCGTGTGACTTTGAGGTCGCGTGGCCTAAGTGCGCTATTAAGGTGTGGTGGGAAACCAGTAATTTGGTTGCGAAGTCATTGAGGGTTCTCAGGAGATCATAAAATTAGACGGGGCCGCTTCGTCTCGAGGGTTGCGCGTATGACAGATAGCACCCTGCATGCCGGTCTAGAAAGTTGTAAGGATTGTGCAGGGAGGATCATGAGCAGGTTGTGCGACTTTAGAAAGTTCCAAAGGTCTCTCAACTTTACGAGATGACCTCAATTAACAGCAGGCACGGACGGCGGGACAAGTTTGAGAATGTCTTTCTATTATGACATCTTGAGACTAACTGCTAAACTCTGAGAAGATTCGAACGGATATGAAGAATTTGTTCTACATGCATTATTTTAATTATTATTTTCTTGATTGCGATCATTTGCTACAGTACAGGTTGGGTGCGTATCAGGTGGGTGCTTTAAAAACAAATTTTTAGGGACTAGACGCTCATTTTATTTTATTTTGCCATATCTTCCAAAACTATTTGTAGTGAATGACATCAAAATGACAGGATTAACTTCACAAATATTTCACATGACTCTGAACACATCGGGCTCGTTATCTTTTAAATCTAATCCAAAACTGTATCCATTATGTTTATCTACCCTCTAATGCATAAGATAACGAAAATAAAACATTTCAAAGCGCTTTATTTCAACTATAACCCCATGCTAATATCCCAGGTTAGTCAACCGAGCTCTCTGGCGATTGCTTAAGTAGGGCACAGCCTCGGGTTCAGTCACTTTTGCTTCCCAGAAGGGACAAATTTCGCTTCTCATTTCCCCGAGAACGGCGTTCCAGTTACCTGAGTGCCTGATGAGAGCTCCTCAACGATAGCGACGGAGATCCTGAGCCACCGTGGCCTGAGAACGATTACCTAACCCCAGGGACCACAGCCCCAGCACTTCCCGGGTCGATGGCACTTTCATGGCTGCGCCCGACCAAACAGGATAGTCTCCGATCTCCCAGAAGCTCGATGGACTTCCTCATTCCGCTTCCTGCACGGCTCCTGAAGCTGTAGCCTCCCATGAACTCCACTCGAGTTCACAGCGTGCGCAGCGCACGCGACAAGGACGCTCGGCTACAGAACAACGCGTTGAATGGACTAGCGGTCGCCGGGGTGTTGCAGCGAGTCGCACGTCCAGTGCTGGAGCAGCCCGTTGAACCCGAATTTTCGTGTCTTTTTAAATTAATTCGCTTCAACAGGAGCGCATTCACGATTGAAAGTAATGATGAGGGTGGGATTAGTAGTCTATGAACTTCGCTGGGTTTTTCTTTTGAACATTTACGGCTGGGTCTGAGCGTTTACGGCTGGGTCTGAGCGTTTACGGCTGGGTTTGAGCGTTTACGGCTGGGTTTGAGCGTTTACGGCTGGGTTTCTTGATTAATTGCGGGAAAAGTTTCTTAGCAGCAAAGTGGAATGGCTAAAGTGGATATCGATTTTACAATTCTTTATTCAGTGAAAATTCACGAGATTCTTAACTGCCTGATGAAAAGAGAAATACAGTTAAAACTCCTTAAATCCTAATATAGGTGACTGACCATTTAAGATTACATTTTGTCAATCGTTTTATCGTGACCAGCAAACAGATCAAAACATCTCCCAATAAATTCACGTGTAAAAGTGCCTCAGAGCTAAATTGGATAGCAGTTAATTTATCGCAAGTTCCCAAGCAATTCTGATGAGTTTTCATGTATTTTCTGTGACAAATGCGCGCCAACTCCCACAACACCAAATCCCTCTCCTCACCGTTGCCGACGTCGTCGCCCGACCGCAACAATGTGCAATAGCTAACAATTGCGTCAGAACTCACAGCCAGCTGATGCTATTAGCTCCGTCTGAAAGCTTGAAAAGGCTTTACTAAGTCATGTACTCTGGCACTTGAATTTGAATGGAAAATATCAAGCACTTTCAATCATAAGTAAAATTTGTGGACGAGTATGATTAAACATGACAGGCATTCATCGATATTTTATTTCAGGAGTCGGAGAGTTTGGACGCGGACCCTTGCGTTAGTTAGTTCTGAGTTGAATTACTTTTGTTGCTGGCGGCTCTGAACAGTCCCTGCACATGCTTGTATTTCTACACGAGATGTGCACCTTGTTCCGTATGAATAAAATAATTATTTATTCACTAGTTGATTACGAGGAGCGTGTCTATGATGATAATCCAAAACTCTATATCCCGTAAGATATTTACAGGAGCCTATATCCCGTGAGGTATTTCTAAAAGCATTGATCACGTTAAAAATTTTCGCTTGCAGTTTTCTATAACGATGATCAATTTGTTATTAGCATATACATATATTTTTTTAATACTATGACAGATCACATTTCAGACAACCTGTAAGACAACCTATTGAAATCATAGTAGACATGATATTAGAAAGCATATTGAAGAAAATTTTAAAAATGCAAAATAAAGCCATGACAAAATTGATAAATATGTAGGTATGTTGGAAAACATATTAAACAACACGTTAGACAATATAGGTATGTATAGACGAGCAAATTAGATGGTATTTTGAATAATCTTATAAAAAACTCTAAACATACCTGAAATTTTTGGGTTGATATTTTGTTACAATCATTTTTACCAGTACTGTATTTTTTGCTTGACAACAATTACTAAAATTACTAGTTATCTATAAGAAAATGATAATTAAGAACCACTGACGTACATTTGGGTTCGTTTTTACGACAATGCAATTGTCATTATGATTATTGGCATCAGAACTGGGCTCTATGATTTTTGAGGACGCATGAGCCCCACAACTGGCATTACAACTGGCATTACAACTGACATTACAACTGACATTACAACTGACAGTACAACTGGCATTACAACTGGCAGTACAACTGGCATTACAACTGGCAGTACAACTGACATTACAATTACTGATAACACACGGGCTACAAAAATCCGTGAACAAAAGCTCAGCGCTCTACGAGACTCAGTGGAGTTCCCAACGACGGTAGAAGAATAGCATTTTTTCATTAATTAAATGTTGTTACGTTTTTTAATTTGTGGATGGAAAGGCCGGACAACCGGTGTAGAGTAGGTGCATGAAAAATGCTAACTCTTCAGAAGTTTAGTTTTTTAATTAGGGCATTGAAGGATTTACGAAGCACTTAAAATCAAATCTAAATACATTTCAATAATTTTATCACATTTCATCCTCCATATGGATAATAAATGCAATAAATGCACGTGGTCATGTTGGATCAATTGCACTCTCAACCTCATTTCATGCCCAAACCGTAGCAGAAGCTCTTTTGCATTTCCGAGATGGACTAAATTAAACTAAGTGTATGGACATAATTGTTGTACCCTCGTTCAGCGATGATCAACATGCATTATGTATTCATGCTTATGACTCTTGCATCACATCAATGGAGCAAAAAATGAGAATATTTGTGAGATCATTTTCTGATTTTCCAGCATACTGTACATTTCTCCACTCGTATTTTACGAGCCCTTCAAGAGAACCGCCTGCACCGCGTGCGTGTCAACGCACTAACCTTCACTTAGGTATCCTAATTACGCATTTGATTTTCAAGCGCCTATCCTCCGTTCCCCTCAGGGGCATAGGATAGGCCATAGGCAATAGAGGTAG
>VOMN01136332.1:0-30233 GCA_014899125.1 Orchestia grillus | reverse complement strand
CAGTACAGCTCCCAGCAGGCGTTGCCGATCTGGACGCCGGCCTGGCCGATGTGGACGCTGATGCACTCGCGCTGCACACAACGCGAGGGGGTCAGTGACTATTGCGAGGCGTCATCGTAAGACAGGAAGCTCGTACCTGATATTCCTTGAAGGCTGCACACCCGTGTGGCCCGAACTTAGGTGTCCGAACTTATTGCAAGGAATC
Source organism: Orchestia grillus (assembly GCA_014899125.1). NCBI lineage: Eukaryota > Metazoa > Arthropoda > Malacostraca > Amphipoda > Talitridae > Orchestia > Orchestia grillus. The sequence goes on along the minus strand of VOMN01136332.1, from coordinate 30,028 downwards.
GAAAGTATCATCATGAGAAGTGAACGTGATGTGCTGGAATTTTTTAGCTTGGCTGTGTGAAGTACTACGGTATGCTTTTTTTGCAGCACGATAAAGTCTTCGTGGTCGCCCACGATGCGTGTGCTGATAATCTTTTTGGAAACGCCGCTGCAGGTGGCGCGCGAAGCGCATGTCGGGTTCTGAAGCCAGAATAGCGTTGGCGTAAACACTACGATGGACGTTAAAATCGACCATAGGTTCGCCTGAAATTGCTCTTAATGGAATGAAACCACGTGTTCCAACTGATAGATACGCATCAAACTCATCATTTGAAAATTTGATAATAAACAGTTTATTTCCTAAGTTCACAGCGTGTAAGGGGTGTTAAAAACACTGTTATATTCGTGCGACGCGTTCTGGTGGACTAAATTTTCTGGAAAAGGGAAACTTAAGCTGAGCAAAAGTACCAAAACTTGTTCTGCTGAATGAATTTAGAGTCATTGAAGAAAAGAAATCTCCACATCCTGATCTTTAGAACATTTATGACAGGAAAAATGATAATTGAATGCTAAAGTTTCCCCCGAAGTGAGTTCTCAGAAAACAATGCCTTGCAAATTAGATGAGATTGCTTTCTGGCTAGCAAGTCCAGCCCTTCTACCCACCAAATATTCAAGGCATCCTACAACTATTATTAAAAAACAATTCCTAATGCTGCATGATTTTTTAATTTCTTCAAGGAAATCCTGAGGAAAGTGTGGCAAAGAAAATATGTTCCGAAGACAAAGCTCGGCCGCATCCCTGCGTCAGCACAAAGGTCGGGGTGGGGGGCAGGGGACAATGACGGTCGTTTGGGGGTAGTAAAGTCATTGGTTTTTTGTCCTCCTGCGCGCAGCCTGCGTGATGACCGTGCACGTGGCGCACGTCGTTGTACTTCGCGTGGGCCACGTGTATAAGCACGCGTCGCCAAGGCGACGCGTGCTTCTCCCCCAGCCGTAACCATGACAACAAACGTGTCGGTGTGTTGCCATGGCAACCCTCGATGCAAAAGCAAGCGGTTTTTTGTTCCTTCAAAGCAGATCTTCTAATCGATGTGATCAGCAGCAGCGGTGGCCACATGAGCATCACCGGGGTAATTTTGGTGAGCGCCGCCTAAACTTGTTCCGAGTGGTGCGCAGTTTCTTCGTCACAGGTCAAAAGAAACTGTGCCGTGTTTTGCACGGGGAAAAAACGAACAAAAAACCGTCTGGTCGATGCTGTCTCACGTGTTGTAGCCTGTAAAACATGACTCCTGATGACTGTTATCTCTCTCGGATTAAATAAGGATATAATTCCTAACTTTGGGTACCACGGTTCAGGTATTTCAGCGAGTAAGACTTGACTTTTTTGCGTTATTGGGACCCGCAAAGGAAGCTTCATAGAGTCTTTTATGTGCTGCGTCTGCACATCTCGTAGCCAGGATACTCGTGTCAGCCGTTACTTACATGAGCATCAATCAATCCTACGGGAAGGGTAACGTAATATTATATTATCACAAAAATAAACTGCACTGTTAAATAATAGTGTGCACTTGTGCTCAATGCTTCATGGATAGGCAAACTTTTCGCCAGTGATTTACAAATGCCGAACTGAGTCAAAAAATGGAAAAAAATGACGCAAGTGCCGAGAGGATTTAAAAACAAAACTCTGCGGATATTACTCTTAATATTTTAGTAACTCGTGTCCCTCAAGCTTCCTGCAGGTGATTATAAAGAAAACATTCCATAACAAGTTTTTGTTAAGCAGGAGCTTATTTAACTCTAGTTAGGCATGCAGCACTGAAGATGGGATCATTGTATGTACATCGAAACGTCGGCTTTTTCGTAAAAATGTACCTTGTTACATTGGTTCTTCTTTTTCTCATATGACAGTAAATTAATCATAGAATGAGTGGACACTTGGTTACTTTACATCCGCAATTCCAGTCGTGATGACAATAAAATATGGACTTCAAGATATCGAATAATTAATCTGCCTTGAAAAGTCCTTAACATTGTTCCCATATAATTAAAATTCTCGTAGATAGAATGCCTAATAAAGAATTCCTTGAGGTTCCCCCGCTTGTATTAATACATTAATTTTATTTTCAAAGTCAGCTCAAGGTGAACGACCGGACAACCCTCTGTTCGTATTTGTGATACGAAACTAAGACACACCTCAATTATTCACTACATTAGTGAAAGTTTGCTTATTTACTCTATCTTTATTCCGCTACGGCCCACCTCTCGGAAATTACATCGGATGTATCTATTGTATTTGCAGGAGCAATTTGCACCACTTCTTTCGAATAACACAACAAGTTGACCCTACAAGATACAATTTTTTCGCACGATTATCAGGAACTACCTTTCTTTTAAGGCGTAAATTTTCAACACATAGTTCGACGAGACGCTTTAGCAACTGGTTTGTTTCTCAACACACGGACAGTCTCCCCAAAAGACATGTGCCGTCACTGCCGTGTGCTGGCTGCACGGCGTACTAGAGAGCAGGAGAAGAGGGATCTCTTGCATTGCTATCGAGTTGACGTGCAACGTATTGCATTTGAAATGCTTTTCAATTACTGAACGAGTAGCTGAGTGCAGTGAGGAATGTTCAATTTACTTTTGCTTCATCAAGGGAAGCCCAGTGTTATCAAGTGAACATCAGTCTGAGCGCACAGCCGGAATCGAACCAGAGTCCTCAGTGAAGAAGGCAAGCGCGCTGCACACAGCACCACTGAGCCACACATACAGAAGCGGGATGAAGAGACCCAATTTGTCATAATCGGTTAACCAGCTCTATGTAAAGAAAATTGCAACGTACCTTTCTAAATCGGCCAGGAAAAACTATCACTTCAAATGAGCCAGCAAGAATGTTCGAGAAGCTTTTCAAAAAGCTATCTCAACTTAGCACGCAGAGACTAGAATATAAATTAGAATCGTAAGCCATATTTTCAGGTCACACCAATACAGTGGAATTTTATATTCAGTATTACAAAATGTACAGAACGCCGCCATTAACGTGCTTGCTGAGAATGTCTAGCAAGTTACGTTAGCAAAGAGGAACGATATTTTGAGCGACGCTTGTCAGACGCGCGCACATCGTAGGCAAATATTGCAGCATCCTATTACATCTAAAGAAAAGTGCACATGAAAGATTCAAAGAGACACGTTCTTTAGGATAAGTAAAACAAAGTTAGTGAGCTAGTCCAATAAGGAATTCAAAAGTAAATTATTGGCGATTAGTTTAAAAAAAAGTAAATACATTCTCTCTCCCTTCATTCCCTGTCATCATAGAATCTATGCCCCAACGCAGACCCTCTAACTCTATACGATTTTGTATTTTTACCCAAGTGTAGTATTTTACACGTTTTTGAGCTTATCTCTACGCAAAGAATTTTGTATCACTCGTCTTAATTTGACCAAAATACGGATCAAAAGTTCGGCAAGACATATAACAACACTAAATTCTACAATACCTGCAACCTGAACTACGGATGGGCGTTGTTTTTTCCTGATGAGTTTCCGCGAATCACTAGGATCTTATTTGATTTTCCATCAGTATTTATTTGATAGCCAAATCAGGTTTCTATCTATACAGCTAATGTTCGGTTGTTTAGGAACATCACTCGTAAGATAAAAATAAAAGCCAGCGAAAAGGATTCCATCTTTCCTAAAAGGTAAAAGTTTTGGAATGCAATGATTCCATCTTTAGAGCTGCAAAAACAAAAAGTAAAATTGGATGGAAAAAATTAAAAGGTAAAAAACATAATTCAATGAAAAAAATACCTACCAACCGAAGGTTGGTAGGTATTTATTAAAAAACCACTACATAACCACATACATACCCGACACACTCATGTACAAAATTTTTTATGTTCCTTTAAAAAAACTCTGTGTAACCAGCCACTACACTGAACCATGCCATAACTACCTGTACCCTGTGTGCTCGTCTCACTTTACCATATTACTTCTTTTTCCCAATGTTACCCCCCAGCGGACGGAGTAAAGTAGAGCGAAGTAAATGTCGCCTGCCGAAATCGCGTGCGGGCGTCTCCTTGCACAGACCGTGTCGTGCCAGCGGCGGCTGGGTGGCATTAATTCAGCTAGTGGAGCGGCCTGGTGGTCGCCCTGTTATGCCTCACAGCGCCTTCCCACCTGGTCGCCCGAGCGTCGATCTCGATCATAAAGCACGGTCGTATTTAGCTGGTGTGGACAACGCGAGCTCCAACGAAGCGTGGAACAACACAACGCGGGTTCGAATGTGCTCTCAAAGTTGTACTTCACATAATGCACGGGTCTCAATCCCACATAAAATAAAAAGTGGACAAAACTATTTTCAATTAGGACTTTTGCTCACCCTAACGGCTCTTTGATGCTTTTTTTCTCTTTCACAACACGCGCTTCATGAAACTTTCTCCTTAACTTCTCGTAACATTTCAACTTAACCTCAAACCACACCGTCGACCTTCATTTGCTACTGTATAAGCATATAGTAACCTGAAACGTGCGTCTTGGAACTGATGGAGGCTATAATTACTTCTATTCATAGATTTAGTTCACTTAGCAGCGATGCATCGCGTACACAGGTAAGATATTGCGTACACTGGCAAGACATTGCATACACTGGCAAGGCATTGCGTACACTGGCAAGATATTGCGTACACTGGCATCACATTACGTACACTGGCAAGATATTGCGCACACTGGCAAGACATTGCGTACGCAGGGCAATGGGCCAATGGGAAACTTTCGCACATGATAACGTTCGAATACGCACCCACAAAATGCAAAAGCGTCGAATAGCAATTTTACATAGCCGCTTCAAAAGTACTGCTATTTGTTATGTCAGGTCTTTTGCCTAGACGAGAACAACCAATCAGGTCATTAAAATGACATAACAAATAACGCAAGGGGAGATTTTATCTATAAAAATTTGTTAAGAGACGTAGAACCACTGTACGAGAGCAAACGTGAGGCTGTGTCTGAGGCGCAACTCGGTACCATTGGTCGAAATGGTAATCCCTGTTCTGAGTGTTTTTGTCGTGCTGACAGGGAGCGACTTCGCTGAGAGACAATGCTTGGGGGGTCAAGTTGACCTTTCCGGCACTGCATGCTTTACTCGCTGCAGGACGCGACAAAATTTACCTGGTCTGTTAAGTTCTAAAATTTCAACCACAAGCTCGATATTGGGGTTGAGAAAAGCAAGCGATTTATTTTATACTGTTCATTCCTTTGTAGAATACTAAATGGATTCATGCACAGTTTCTTGCTTAATAGTCCATAAATAAGTCATTCGGTATTTTTTTTAATTTATGGGCTATTTTTTCGATATAAGTATGAAATTATTGTGTAATTACTCTAGTATGTGATCCGCTTCATTGATTGGATATTTTTTCTTAAGTGTTAGATTCCTCACACGTCTTGTAAAATTCTGAGCCACTCTAAATCGACTTCAAGTGCATTCAGCGAAAAATTAGACTACATTATGCAATACTCGGTGAATTACGACCTTAGAATGAGAGCTTTAAAATAATCACCTATATACTGATCAATTTTACAAGCTATGCCGTCTTTGCATCGTATTAGGTTGTAGCAATGACAATTAAATAAACGAGGAGTACAAAAGGAACAAATCCTGCAGTGTGTTTGACGAGATTACCATGGCTTTCTTTATTTGATAGTTCGAAGAGACTTACGTAGGGAAGCAATCTTGAATTCACCCAGAAATAATGCGATAAGTTGTTATTACGTAGGGAAGCAATTTTGAATTCACCTAGAAATAATGCAATAAGTTGTTATTGATGCTATTTGAATGACCAGAGACATAACTCGCAGCTCAGATAGCTGACAGTAATGCTACCTGATGCTCTGCTCAGAGCAGCAGAAAAGATTCAAATTGCTTCATGCTTCTTCCCTGGCTCCCCCACGTGTACAAACACAGGGAATCGTGTTGTCTTTTTGTATTTTAAACCGTGTGGGTCTCAGCATGCATAGTGTGCTAATTTTTCTACACTGTGTTTACCGGTTTTTTAAGTTTCAACATATTTGTATTGCTAGGAGTAGCTGTGAAGGATGTAAAATGGGACGATTGTGTTCCTTGGGATGAGCGACACGCATACGCGCAAGCACAAGCATTGATGAACTTTCACCTCACGATTAAAAATGCATCGTCATTTTTTGTACAGCATGAAACTAACATTTACCTAGGACAAGTATTACATACTGTACGTAGATTACGACTAGGGCAAAAGACATGCTTGTTTATTTTCAGGGAAAACGGGAAAAAATAAATTTGTAAAAAAATGATAGTGACTTGTTAAATTCGAGCAATATGCCACTGTAAAAATTGGTAGACTTTTTGTTTATGAACCTTTATTAATTCCAACACGTTTTACCGTTGGGTTTCCAATGCCTTACAACTACTGGTGTGGTGAGGGATGTGTGGTTTAAGCTTTCTTTGCCAAAGGAAATACTCCCTGGTCAGGAGAAAAGCCTCGCCTTAGCCGAGATTCGATCCCTGGTCCTCTCAGCTGAGAGGCCATCACGCTAACCACTACACCATTGAACCCTTATGGAAACAAGTGTTTTTCCAGAAAATTTGATTCGCCAGCTCACTTACCATAATGAATGAATGAGACAGAAGCACTTCACGAGTATCAGCGATGTCGTACTAGCGAAGAATGATCCAGGTGCCCGGACGTCCTTCGTTTATATAGTCGCTACGAGGGGAACAGTTGGATGGGTGGGGAGAGAGAGGGGAGGAACGAGAGGGAAGGGGGAAGGGCTTAAAGAGGAGAAGGAAAGAGAGTTCCTGGGGCGGTACTGAATTACGGCATTTAGCATTGACGCGGGGGAGCCAATTACGAGGAAGAGCTAGGGGCATTGAGGAAAAGCTCAGTAGCTCCAGTAATACCTCTCAATTATCCATGAGGTGTTGGACATTGTAAATAACATTGAAGGGTACTGATGTAAAATCTTCGTACTAAATTCATGTCATTGGATAGGATTTCTCTTCGTGAGCTCCGAAAACATATTTTTGAAGGATTACACAGAGGACAAACTGCCAAAAATTGGTTAATATTGTTAATTGGTTAATAAAACCTTACTCCCGCACTCAATTTTGTGATTCCTCCCGGATACGTTGTACTAACTCGGGTTGCGTTAGGTTACGTTGTTCTAACGCAACCTAAGTACGTTGTAGTCTCGGGTTGCGTCAATTTACCATACTTTACCTTAAATATTCAAAAGTACATGTCAATTCTACGAATATACTCTACATTAATAAAGTGAGTAGACAGAAATTTTAGGCTCACTACTTTGTCCGACTGATATCAGCCGTTGGCATAGGTAGTGGGTCAGGAATTGAGGGTCTTATCATCAAAGAGCCGGCCATGTAGTACGGAAGCGGTACGCCACGTAATGCATGCAGCTCTAGTCTTTTCCTCGGCTATGTAACGATGAAGAAATGTACATTTGTCATCATCCTTTTTCCCTAAACGTTATTTCATGAAAGACTTTCAAGAGCATCGTCTATATATTGAAAAGAAACGAACTCAGCGAAGGTACCTCTCTTTTTTGTGAAATCGCCCACACGTTTTGACCTTTAATTTTATTGTGATTTGAAATCAAGCGCAAAAACGGACAAAAAGACATATTTCACATGAGGGTGCACTCTGCCTTTTAGCGAAAAATCAGTTGGGACTCGAACCCTTACCTGCGATGTGTTGGATGGCGAGCATCACTACAACATAATTTGCTATGCATGTCGTATGTACTACTTAACAGTGTTTTTTATAATATTTATGATCGTAAGAAAATGTAATGGACTTCAATTTGTGAATAATTTGTTGTTTATAGGTGTAATAGGTTTAAAATGTGACGTTCCTCTATGAGAGAAATTGATGAAGATTTTAATAAAAAAGAAAGCGCTAAAAAGGCCTCACCTCTCTGTTTGTGATGAACAAATGAATTTTTCCTTATCTTGTGTACCATAAAAATCTTTATAAGCTTTAATATGCCATTAGCCTGGAATTTTTGAGTGCAGTAGGTAAAAATGAAACGTTTCTCATTTGGGAGCAATTGAGAAAAATTCGATTAAAAAGGAGTCGCCTCGCTGCGCTGCCCTTGGTAAAAAATAAACGTTTTATTGTTTGAATAGGATGGAGAATTGATTTTTAAGTAATTTGAGCTATCTAGTGACAAAATAAGGAAATTAAAACGCTCATTATGTTTAAAATTTATTAAAAATCACTCTAAAGGCGTGTCGCTATAGCCCCTCCGCTCTGCTGGGGTAAAAAATGAAGATTTCATTAGTCAGGCACTTTATAAAATTTATGAATCTTAATTTACGAGAAACTGATGTTTCTAGGTGCAATTGCGTTAATATTAGTTCCCTAGAAAGTACGTGATAAAAACCGGCATGAAAAAACAAGACATTCGCCATTAGGAGAGAGTAATGAAAATTTGACTCACACAAATTTGCAGGAAAAGCCTCTTTAAAAACCTAGATATTTCTTAAAATGGTTCAAAAAATAAGGTTTTATATAGTTGAGGTAGAAAATTCAATTAGCTTCAATTTGACAGTAGCTCGAACTTTTTAAGTGCATTAAGTAGAAGGTGAGCCAAAAATATGAGTACGTTGAAGAATTTCCTTAAATATGGGGTATTTAAAAGCGGTATTTGAGTCAATGACCAGCCTGGTGACGAGGGCGGAATTCAGATGTCCTAGCCTCAGATTTCCTATATATTTTCCTTTACTCAAATAGTCTCATTCACGAGATTTACTCTCGTCGACGTTTCGGCAAAGGTACAAGCACTAGTGTTGTGTCGAAATCAAGAACAGCTGTGAGTGGGTACAGTATCTTGAGTTGTTAAAATAAACTTCAAATTATTAGAGTAATTTTGAAGTATAGTTTCGTTCAAACTTAGGGTATAAATAAAATCTCAGCCAATAAGAACCTGCAAGAAGCTCAACGCGGGCCATGCGGTTAGCGGAGCTGCTGAAGGAGGAAAGTAGTGGTCGACGTCTACATTTGAATCGAAATATCCATAACATATTCAAGTCAAACTATTGGTAACAACGGTTTGTCAAACATATTTGAGAATATTTGATTAGAACTATGAGCAAAGTTGCAGGTTTTCATTTTTATTCTAACAAAAAAAAAAAACGGTTTGTAAGCCACCTGAATGAAGTTCAGTTTAGAGCAATGAGAGCTAGGTTGCAGCCGTATGAATTAGCTGCATTAAATGTTACGAGAAATATAACTTTACATATATTGACTATAATGAAATACATCAACTTCTTTGATCATCTACCTAAATTAGTTGCTATTACAAGCTTAGTTATTTTAATTTGAAACAACGGATGACATCTCGTTTATTCAATAATTAAGTTGTGTTTACACTGACTAGTGACTATACCAAAAAAGTACACTTTATCGATTGTGCTGAGTAGATTTATGAACAAAATTTATACATGAGCTCATAGATTTCACGAAATATTATAAATTTGAGATAATTTGCAGTGGTATGATCATTTATTGTCATGTCTTGCAGTAATATAATTGATGAGCATTTTCATTCACTGTATGCTTGGGGATGAATTTAATGACTATATTATATGGAAATTAGGGCAAATAGGGTATGGGTTAAATATTTTTAGCTCAATCAATTGTCTTTATTGTCTTTCCTGAAGATGAGCTATCTTTTATACCTGAAAAGCTTGGGAAATTCAATTTGCAACCCAGAAGTTAACAGAATCACCTTCAACATAGTTTACCATGGCTACCTAAGTGGTAGTGTGTGCATGTGATTAGGTTTGGGTTTTTGCCAGAGTTAGGCTTGTGTAAAATCTAGGTATGCACATCTTGAATATAACAATAAAAGTGTTGAATTTATTTAGGACATCAATTTCTGTACAGAGTAATAATTTGTGTCTTTTGAAATATTTAATCACTGTTGATATTGAGTTGCAGATTTGGAAGTTACTGGGTCCAACTTAAACCCCTAGGTTTCTATAACTTTTGATTTAATCTTTGAGTTCCAAAATGTCTGGCACTAATTCTTCAAGTAACTATGTTGTGGAACTAGGAATTCCTTCATTTAGAGAAAAATTGGGAATATTCATTAACTATCTAATTTCTACTAAATATTCCTTTATCTGAAGCATCATAATATTTTCATTCCAGAGCTATTTAATTTATGAATTTATAAGTTTGTTTAATGTATAAGTGCAAATTGCTAGCTGTTTGCTACCAGTTATGATTCATAGCTTGCCTATTTTTCTTCTCTAGTATTTTATAATTATTAATGAAAGCATATTGATTGATAAGAAAATATAATTTAACTATAATGAATCAAATTCATTAGCTAATATCAAGTATAATTTTCCATAATTATCCCACATTACTCATACTGATTCCTGATAGTATGTACTATACTAAGTGTCCCACAAAAAGCTGCACCATATTAGATTTGTCATTACTCAAAAACTCTTTTTCATATTTTAGATCTTAAAAAGCTAGTTTTTCAAACAGTTTTTTTCTATGTATTAAAATTTTAATTGGATTACCTTGTACAGTTTCAATATACTGATGCTTTCAGTGGAAACTATATAAAATGTGTTTGCACATGTGTTAAAATCATTTAGAATCCAAGAGAAATAGAAGCAAAATTTAATCAAGTTTCAAATAAAAAATAATCTATGAAAGTGCTATAAGGATCATTTCCTTCTAGTTCTGAGGGCCATTTTATTCCATATGTCCTGTATTTATATCAAAGCATGTTTGAAATTTGGTTTGTATTGCTATCTTTACTTTCTTGATCATCTGTGGATTTTCTTTCATTAAATTCACTTTGGGGGATTTTTTTGTAACTGGTTGATGCTTTCTTTAAGAGTGGGTACACTTTACTTGAAAAAAAAGCAGCTATAAACACTTGCTTCACTGATGTTAACTGCAGAGTAAAGGGTAATTCATGACACAATTGATGCAGATCAATCTTGAAGAAATTTGAAAAATCTTCAAAAATATTCTAAATGTAAGCGGTATTATAGATACACGAAGGAATGTTTCATCTCTAATTCTCAACAATCACCTATTTTGTAGTCACTCTAATCAATTTTGTTTCCTTTCACCTGTGATTTTAAATAATATTAACAATCTTGTGCTAATGCATTTTAGATATTCTTCATTGAGAACATCAGCAAGAGAAGTCGCTGAAAAGTTCTATATTGATAGAAAAAGATTACTCTAAAAATTAGTTTTTTAAGACCTGAAATATGAATGCTAGATTTGAGTTTGAGACTTACAATTTCCATTTGATGCTGATACCATGTTCAACAACTGTGGAGATGTCATTTGGCATTACTTTTAAAGACTTATTTGAGTTAAATACTCTGCATATTGCCATATACATTCAGTAAGTCAATTCTCTAGATTTTATATACCAGTAGCTTTAACTGTGTATGGTCATCTGAAGAATGTTGTAATCCAGACTAGACCAACAAATCTTCCTCAACTCAAGACATCATGTAAAAAAAATATTGCCAACCTTCATAACAGAACATTGCACTGTCCTATGAAAAATCTTTAGTATCTACTTCATGTGGACAACTTTATATCTTACACTCAACTGCAGTAATGTTTAGAAATTGATGCTTGATGAAATTTTTACTCCTGTGACATATTGTTGGCTTCAAGTAGTGTTAGTAATTTTCCTTAATTTTTAAAAATTATTGTAAAATTTTCTGTTTCTCTGTTCCACATTACAGAAGCATCAACTATGAATTATTTATAGTGTATAATAATTTCAAAAGCTGCTAGAAATGTTTTGAATAGAAATATAAAGTTTGCATCTCATGATTTCTGTACTTTTTGCTCAATGAAATACTACCAATATTTCCTGCCATCTACTTCTTCTGATGCCCTCATAGAAATTTTGTGTATTTTAAGCTAATTTTTCAAGAATCATTTGTGTTAAATTCTTGATTAATTTTGCCCAAAAATTTCTTTAGTTCTGTTGATAATTTGTTTCATTCTAAGAAATTTTAAATTTAAATTCAAAGTATGAGCCAGAAATAGGAAATTAAGTAATGACATCCAATTTGTGTAAGGCTATTTTGTATTTGAATTTACTATGTAATGTTTTGTGTGTGTATGATCATTGATTCAACATTCCAAGGAGAACTTAGGTCTTGTATATGTCTTGAAGTAGTTTTGAATGCTAATAATATGGGTATATTTTCTATGGTTCTATGGTAAGTTTTATAACATTTAATGGAGATAAGGTTGTCAATGTTTTTGAATGACATGATTCATCACATTGTCATCATTTGCAGTACACAGATGTATTTTGTGATGAAATGTCATTAGCTAGAAATGCAGCATGGTCTTATCTAATAATACACTCTGAATCTTCAGAATGTTTTCAGTCACTTTTATGTCATGCACTGTAGAGTATGATGACATGAATGGTTTTTTGGTTATATCCTGCACTAAAACATGAAAAAAAAAATGGGGACCAAATGATATTTTTTTCTCAAAAATTTAGAACAAACTGTAGTGGATATAAACCTTAGTTTCCAATTTGAATGTATAATGCTGATATGTGAATAAATGATGAATTGCGACTTATAGTAGGAACTGAGTTCAATGCCAGAATTGTGCAATCATTTTGACTGAGGGAAACTTTTTTAGTTTCTTTCTAGCTGCCATTAAGTTGAGAAATTTCTGCCGAGTATACTCATATTAGATGCGTTTAAAATCCTGCTGGAATGTTAAACATGTACAAGGAATTGAGTTTTAGAGGTGTGAAAATTGAAGAGTCTATACTGCATTAGTGGAAATTCTAAAATAAATACATTAATATAAATAATAGGTGCAGGTACATGAAAATCCTATTTTTATTTTCTGAGAGAGTAGAATGAGTTGGTTTTAAATTTTATGTGTATTATTTTGCTTCTAATGATCTGTTTTTACTGATATGCTTTCCTCTGTATAATTGCTATGCTTATTTCAGATATATTTTTGATCAAAAGTTAGTACTAGCAAACATGCCCAAAAATAAGAAGCTTGAAGATTCCGACTCAGATTCATCTGATTCAGGACCAGACGATGTAAGTACCCAAGTTGGTGAACTGCAATGTTGAGTCAGGAACTGGTGTGTGCATTTGGAAACCTGGTGTCAGTTATTTGGTCAGTGATTAATTTAGGACTTGTATCATGCAGGTGAAACCAAAATGGACCAACTCAAATATAATGCATTTATTTTAATTTATGGGAGAGCTACTTCAAGTTCTGTATTCAACCAGGTCAATTTTTTATATACTTCAGACTATGTATTAATAACTAGAAAATTAAATTGTTAACTTCTTCAAAACTCAAAACAATTTCATTGAAATTTTGGTGTGCAATAGAATGGAAAGTTTTTGAAGTCTACCTATGATAGATGTAAAATTAGGCAACCATGGAATCTTTACATAATTCTATACTTTTGCATTTTATGAAATAGTTTTATTGATGGTAATTATTTGCTTTTTTTTAGCATTTTCAGTTACTTATAGTATATAAATTTATCAATACATATTGATTTGCTGGAGTATCAAAGATATTCCAATCTAGATATTACAAATAGGCTGGATCTCATGCCTTAGAAGCTGTCCTAGGGGAAGACAACAGTACTCCTCAGGGGATGATGTAGGTAAGACAATAGGGTAAGGTTAGTTTTGTCTGTTGTATGCAATGGAGACTGGCATCCCCAGGGGGTCACTGTAGGGCTACCTCAGCTGTAGATAAGCTTTTGGGGCTTCTATCTTTTGTGCCCACTTTGCTTTTTTCAATATTCACATCTTCGCTATTTCTTGTCTTTTCTTAACTTTCTGTTGCTATGTGCAAGAAATCTTGTATGGGAACCCACATGCACATTGATTCCCAATCCCCTACAGTCCATGCCAAATAGTCCCTTTGTCTTGCTCTCCGGAAATTGCCTTTGGTGTGACTAGGGAGTTTTAAACTAACTAATAATAATAGTATAATAATAATGAAGAAAGTTATGAAGGGTTCTTCTATGATGTAGCTGTGCTCTTACTACAGCTTAGCCATTTGTTTCAAAGCTTGCTTGTAGTTGCAAAGGTAAGCACAATTGTTCATTTTAATGTATTTTTTTATGTTACTGTACTGATGATAAAACTTTTTTTCAGCGTCGTCCTGTCAAGAAAGCTAAGAAAGACGAAGGCAACAGCAGGCAGAGTGGCTACAGCAGGGCCCCGAAAACCAACGATGATGGGTCTGTGTACTGGGACTTGGGTGCCCGCAAGAGAGTCACTGTCCGTGACTTCAAAGGCAGCACATATGTTGACATCAGGGAGTTCTACGAAAAGGATGGCAAAACGCTCCCCGGCAAAAAAGGTGGGAGAGCTTGTGGCTGAGATGTACCAATTAATAATCCTTGTCTCTATGGTTACTCATTTTCAAATGGAGGTTCTATCTTGTTTTAGTCACCTGGATTACTTGAAATTTTATTACTTTGATTCTAGAGATGGTGTTGTTTGGTAGATAGTGCTTGATAGGCTTAAATAAAAATGGAAGATAAGACAAGGTATTAGACCATTGATGTTCTATCTTGCATGGCTTGCTAAATAAAGAACTAGAAGCCATACTATTGGTGTTCCAACATCCTGAAGGGCTTGCTAAATGTGAAATTTGAAGCCATACTATTGGTGTTCCAACATCCTGAAGGGCTTGCTAAATGTAAAATTTGAAGCCATACTATTGGTGTCTAACATATCGATGAGCTTGGGAACTATGGTTCCTATGCCGTACTATTGGCATTTAAAAATTTTGAAAGGCTTGTCAAATATAGAACTAGACTAAGGAAAATATACGCGAGACTTTACCCTTGAAGAAATCAGTATATGCGGGAGTATAATAATAAAGTGGACATAATCTTCATTGGGAAGGTTTTTTCGTAGGAGATTGGATGGTTCAGGTTTTTGATCCCAACATCGTGAAGTGAAGAGGGTTGCATTGGAAGCCAATTGCCCACGTAGGCCTCCTCCGCCGCGTTGTCGCGACAATGTTCTCCTAATATGTACTTCGTTGAGAGGCGTAAAGAGATCGAAACCGCAGGACTAAAAGTCAGGACTGTAAGGGGGATAGTCAAGTGGAGTGTGTCATTTTTGTCTTGATTTCTCTCAAGTTCGAGTTAGAGGCCGAGTGTTGTCGTGCTGGGAAATGGAGCTCCGTATTTGTTGGCGACATCTGGCACGTTAGGCAACCTTTATCTCACCGAGCAAATTACTTTAAAAGCAGCATTTATTGTGCGACCCTCATGCAAAATATCCAAGTGCAACGCTATGCCTGTTGAAAAATACAGTTTCAGGCTCCTTGACAGTTGACTATCCTGGCTTTTACAAGGACTGCGTCATCTATCCTACGTCACTCCATACTAGCCTTTTAGCTTTGAAATGTTTTGGGCCTATGTTTTGTCGCTAATGACCATTTTTTTCCAGAAATGTATCTTTTTTCCAAAAAGCGTGCGTTAAGCTCCTGGCAAGTCTGGAAACATCTCAATTTCTACATATTCTGGTTGTCACAGGAGCGACCTGGCACGCAAATTATGGAACTTGAGCTCTTCTGTAATGATTTTTGACACCCCTCAGGAGGCATAGGCAATAGGGTTTGGTTCGTCTCGTATGTTATGGGGAGTCGCAACCCCAAAGGGGTACTCTTAGGCTGCCTTTGTAATAGAGAGGCTGAAGCCTATAGGGTCTTCTATCTTTTGTACCCACTTTACTACCTTAATTATTTACTTTTTCTTTGTCATCCCTTCTTTGTCTTTTCTTTCTCTTCATTTTTAACTTGCTGTTTTTATGCGCGGGGGATCCTGTGTATGAACACATCTTCTACATAGAATCCTCAATGTTGACCACCCATACGAAGTGATCTCTACTCTCTCAGTACGACATAGTGTGCGTCACTAAGTGTGATCGCTGTTATGTCGTCTTGGTCTGGGGTACGGCAGATGAAATCAAATATAATAATTATTATTATTGCTTGACAGCTCCCGTAACGTAGGCCAACTTGTACTGCAATTGCTGAAATTATTGGACGTTGATCGCCTCCAAAAAGTTCACGAATTGTTTGAATGTTTGCCTCCGTTATGCTGGTCAGAGGACGGCGATCGTGTCACTCATTTTGAACCTGTCCATGTTCTTCCTTGAATTGTTTGTGCCACGTGAACACACGTGCCCTTAACAGTGTTTGATTGCAAACAGTGACTCTTTAATGAATGTTAACTATCGTAAGCCTTCACGGACAAGAAATTAAATTCTAGTGCGCTGTACAGGGAAGGGATGAACTGTTGTTTCGACATCGTGAGCTCAGCACCGGAGAATAACTGGCTCTCCCCACTCTAGGCAGCCTAGTGATGCACTAGCTGCGACTCCCCGTACCTCCGTTCCTCTAAATTGACGCGCTCTCAAACGAGACTCGTTTAGATTTGAACCTCTCTTCCCTCTTACCAATAGCATCCCAGCATTTTGGAAGGCTTCCTTAATATGGAACTTGAGGCTATACTGTTGTAATATCACGATGATAACTATGGAGTTAGATGCGTTGTTATTGGTGTTCCAACATCTCGTAAGGCTTAACTAACTATGGATTATTTCGCCAGGTATCTCCCTGAAGGCCGGGGACTGGGGCCTCCTGAAGGACATGATGGACGACATCGAACAAGCCCTTCGCAGTCGTTGAGCTGTGGCCATGTCTTCTTCCAGCTGTGATGACAGTTTTATCAAGAATTCGTTGTTATTTTCGTACATTCTTCAGACGTAATATTTTGTGATATTGAATGTCTTCCTTCGTGAGGTTCCTAGGTTATGTTAATTTTCTTTTCTGTTTCTATTCCTATGATTGGAAAGTTTTCTTCTTCAAGCATTACGTAGTGGGAGGGTTGTGAAAATGAAACAATATCAACGATTCTTCACATGTTGATTCGACACATTTGCACTCACGGAACTCCTATTAGTAACCTTGCAGAGGGGTTAGTTCCTTAAAATATTTGCTTGGAATGTTTGTGACTCTTCGGAGAATGAGTCTCATTTCACTGCATCGTGTAAGGTAATATTTAGATTTTCTTCCTCCTAATGAATGAAACATACGAGTTTTGTTGGCTAGCAATCACGCTAGTTCAGTAATTTCAATGGAAATCGCTCCTTATCGGTCAAGTGTGTGAGATCTCCAATCCATGGGTATATTTAAACAAAGGATTTATTTTTCTCTGATCCCTCCTGATTGAGTGTACGAATAGGTTTTTGTATTGCCCTGCCTATGGCACACGTGTGTAAGGAATGGCAAGAAGTCTTTTTAACTTCTAGTCGGTTTTCGGTGATAACTTATTTTCTGCACCGGTTGGGTAAATTCTTGTTCCAACAGCTTTTTGGCCTGAATTATATCTTATTCTGGTTTACAATTTTTTTCACCTTTGAGCGTTAATGAGATTATTAGCATTATTTATTACTACTGATAAAGGAATCGTTAAATTGCAATGAAGTCTTCATACGCATAAATGTTTTTCACTTGTACCCTCTCCGTCCCTGAGACTAGACTTCTAAGATGAGACTTTTCTTCTGAAACTACTAGAGTGTTTTCCACATTTTGCTGAGCGTTATTTATTCGTGTATGCGATCGACTTGCAGCAGCCTTTCCTTGGCCGGATCTTTCTTCACTGCAGCTAGTAGAGGATACAGGTGTCTCAAAAATAGCGAGCCCATTTTTAAATTAGTATGACTAACGCTGATGAAAGTAATTGATTTCTAAGAGCCTCATTTTTTCGTGTATCCCTGCTGCATCTATGCTGAAAATGATATAAAACTTCATGAAAAGTTATAACTGCTGTAATAAATTGAGGTTAATTCGTTACAGCAGTTACAATTTTATTGGTTATTAACGCCTGCTTGCACAAGCAAATAAGTTTGAATTCAAAATTTTAATCATCGTCCTAGAAGTGGTAACCAAATTTAATTCATTATGAAACCATGGGTTTTTATTCTTATTTCGTACAACGTAGTTAATTTTCGTTGCCTTTGAAAAGTCCTGTTTTCTTGAACACGGACGCCATCTTTTTTCGCGTTTCTGCCAGAAGTCTTGCTGCGTAAATCCTGATTTGATTTAACTGAGAGACTCTTCTTTGAAAATAGTTTCCCTCGAATTGACTATCAAGTGGTATACTTCAATAGCTTTTCTAGTGAAGTAGACGAAAAGTTTGCTTCCCTCGAATGACTTTATTCGCTTAGGCAAGCACGCTCTCGATACCTTACTCGGCTTATTGCTGAGCTTGCAATTTTTGTGATCTTATTTCAAATTAGATGCTCGGGAAATAGATGAAGAAAATTATGATTTTGGGAGCTATTCTTCTTGATGAGCTCCATGGCGTACTGGTTAGCGTGATTGCCTCGCAACCGGAACGTTCAGGGTTCGAATCCCATTTCAAGGAAAGTATTTCATGTAACCAGGGAGTACTTCCCTTACGAAAAGGGAACTTAAACCACACATCCCTCACTACGCAAGTAATTGCAAGGCATTGAAAACTCGACGGTAAAACGTGTAGGAATTGATAGAGGTTCTTCGGAATCGTAATTTTGTCTATTTTTGCCTCGAGAAAAAAACGTGCTTGCGCTGCTTACAGTGCATTTGAATAACGAAAGATTAATTTCATTTACGAAGCGTTTTACGAACCGACTGTTAATTTACCCATATGATTTTGATAGCGCGTGAGGTAATTTTTGTTAGGCTGTGGTCGAGACTGCTGGTCGCGGCAGATGCATCATACGAAGCAGCCAGTCGGTTTGCAATTTTTATTCACGTGCATTCAATTTATTCCATGTGATGCGCATCCCAAAGTCTCCGTAGACGTCGGTGGAGTCTACCTGTCAATACTGACAAGCATCTAACATCGTTAGGAGATGGTAGTAATAGTTGCAATAGCAGCACGATGGAATGTTAGCTTATGAACGTGTGCTGTTCTTTCTGTGTAAAATTAGTACTGCGTGTGGTATTCGCTCGAAGCTTTGCTCCTACACCTTGCCTCATGTTAGCACGATGGAGTGTTGGAAGATTAATAAGTAGAAGCAATTCACCTGAAGAATATAAGTCAATGTTGCAGGAAAGCAACGTCGGCTTGGATTATTCGAGGTGAATTGTTTTCAACGAAGTCTTTGTCGTCGGGTAATTTTCAACTTGATCCTTCGGGTCGCAAGAAACTGAGCATAACTTATTCCCCTGCAAGGACGAAGTAGCTTTCCCCCCAGGAAGATAATGTCACCTCTTTCCTGGCAAAGTTGAGTTACCCCGTAGTTCGGCAAGGTCGAGTTGACCTTTTTCCTTCGCAAGAACGAGTTAACCCCTTTCCCTTATAGGGATAAATTAGCGCCTTTCCCTAGCAAGAATGAGTTAACCTTTCCTTTTGCAAGGACTAGTTAACTCCTTCTCTTGCAGGGACGAGTTATCCTTGTAGATCCTTATATCTTATTTTATTGATTGTACACATGAACAAGTAATTTAGGTGATTGTGTAATACTACTAATGCAGGTAATTTGTTCAGTACTTGAGCCAATACAAAATTTGAGTAACTAAATGCTTTCATTTTTCTCTTATGTAACTTTTGGACTATTATTAATGTTTTTTGCAGATGCAAATAATTTTTTTGGCATGGATGGGGGAATATCTACAGAGGGATGTTTTAATGATGCAAATGGCTAGATTACAATTTCAGGCATGATTAGAGCAAATATTGAGCAGTGATTCTGAGATGGATTTAAATATTGAGACATGTCACTTTAATGAATATTTATATACTTGGGTGCGCTTGCTTAAAACGTCCGAGATATAAACAGATTAAAGTGAACGTGGTAACAAGATGCTTAAATATTTATTCTATCTTACGCTCAGAATCCATTATGAAAAAATTTACAGTGTAAAAATACTATTATATAGGCGTACTATACACTAAATATTCCAGAGTAATTTTACAGACCTGATAGGGGTTCTTCAATAGGTTTTTAATATTGTTTATCGAAAATATCTAGCTAACTGTCTACATACTATTACTTAACATTTTCCCAATTGAAAGTGATGAAGATTTTTGTAGATAAGCTTGTGTTTGAATTATGGTCTAATAAATATGAGCTTATGAGATACACATGCTTGCATCGTTATTAGTTATATATTATCTAAAACTCTGGATTTACCCAAATCTCTCCGGATTCTATATACCTTGTCTATTGGGACATCTAAATGCGATTTGGTCGTTAGAAAGATCAGACTCTATCAACGGAAGTCATGACACTTATATAAGGGTGTTTATTGACAGTCGTCTGTTTGGCATTGAGTATCTATTGAGGTGAAATTGTTTTCCTCTTTTCTGTTGCGGCATAATGTTCTACCCATTTTAATTATGTCGGGCAGCAATCTAACAACCGAGGAAGAGTTGGTACGTTTTAGTCCTTCGAGTGAAAGTAATTTAAAACGTTGTTGCTAACCGTTGCCTGATTCCTCATTTATTCTTAGATATTTTCAATAGTTTCTATGCCTAAGTTATGTATAACTACAAGGTCATACCACAATATTATAAACTAAAATGTTACATTTGTTCTTAGTTTTTCAATCTAATTATCTAATTATTTTTAGGTTTGAGTTTAAATTTAGTCCATAGGGCATTTTGGTACAAATTTGAAGTCCTTAATAATTTATCTAACCCATACAATTGCTAGACAAATGAGTTTTTAGATGTTCTGAAATTTACAGAAAATAATTTTTTATTCTGATTTTTTCTACTTTCTATGTCAAACATGGTTTTTATCAAAAGTTATGCAAAATTTTGCAGTGTTAATAACAAGCCACACTAGAAACCTCACTTTGTATGAGTGTTGTAGTAATGCAACAGTGGGTTCAAATAATTGAATACATTGTTTTACATTTATGATTCCTTGCAAGCATGATTAAATTTTCAGATTTGAGAACATCTACAAGAATTTTTGAAGGGCAAACTACTGTCAGAAAAGCAATGTGCTTCCACGCTCTGCCAAAAAATTATAGCATTTTACTCAATGCAATAAAAATTTATTTCTAATTTTTTCAAGCAATAAAATTGTATTTTTAACAATTTGGCATCAGGTAGATGGTCTTAAAAAGGAAATTTTTTATTCAATTCTACATGCTACAAAGTGTCTGGAAAAGTTTTAAGAGTGCATTAAAATTTTCCAGTAAAAGTTGTATTCATGAGTACTATACAATCTTTTAGCTTTAGGTTATTTGGATAGATTTCTATTGTTCTGAGCCAAATCAGGACATGTTAAGCATTCTTTTGATTTTGTACAGCAATTTTGGGGGCATTGACCCTGCAATTGGTATAATATCAACTTGCTTCATGGTGTAATTTTAGAAATTAGTGGCAGAATGTTGACCTTGGGCTCATCTTTCCAAAGGCTGGACCTCATATTTGACACTAGAGCTTTATTGCAATAATTCATTAAACTGGTCATTGGAGGGGGAGTGGGAGGTGCTGTGATAGCTGCAGTTTTTAGTGTTTGTGCTAAGATTTTGACAAATGAGAAAATTTTCATCAAGTTTATTTATAAGTAGCATATTTTGAAATAATACTAATTTTTAAATGACACAACTAGCTAAATTCTTGATCACACTTCAGGGCCTTTATTAACATTTTTTCATCTTCCTTCATTCCACGAAAGTTTTAGAGGAAGCTGCAAAAATGCAACAGTGCACCTCAAGGAATGTTTCAATTGCTAAATGAAATGTTTGCTGTTTTATAAACTCATTTTTTTAGAAATCTTTATTCTAGAAAACCATTTTTTGGGCTAAAATTACACCCTGCTGGATGCAAAGGAAGCAGAGCTCTTGTGACCAGTGCCAAAATTTGATCAATAATAATTAAAATTTTCCAAGTTCTTTCTTGCATCTTTCATTTAAGTGAAACAGCCTATAAAAAATCTGATCTTGTGTACTACAAATAATTCTCAGCATTTATTTATTTTTATTCTAAATGTAATTTCTGATTGAGTTCATATCTAGGGATGGGCAGACTTTTCATTGCAAGTGCTGCATTAAAAAATTAACAATTTAATACGCTACATAGCATATTGATAAAAATAATGAAAATTTATTATAGCAAAGATGAAATGTTGAAAAAAAAAAAAATTATTCTACATTATTTAATATAAAAGCTTTTTGCACAATCAATATCCAGTATTTGGAAGGCAACTTGAGTTTTTTGGCAAAAAAATAGTATAGTTACCCACCTTTGCCCTAACTGGCACTCCTGCCATGCTGCTGCAATACAACCCTAACTTGTTAGAGCTGGATGTTAGTAACCTGACCTAGTGATAAAATTATCAAAAAATTTTATTTGTTCTATTTGCAATAAAGTTAAAATTTAAGGATATTTGAAATGACAGATAAATATTGCTATATAGGAAAATTCACTCTCAGATACTCAAGCCATAGAAAGCCATAAAACATAATTTTACCTATCTATTCAGAAATCTATGTATCAGCCCTGATTGGTTAATAATAGCCTTAACTTAATCCCATCTATAAAATGTCACCATGCACCTTCATCATCATCTTGCAAGTCTTCTTTCTCCCACACAATATATTTTACTCAGCTGATCTTGGTCCAACTGTATCTGAACATGCCTAACTTGGTCTCTCTTGGACCCTGAAGCCAATTATTTGTGTTAAAACTCTTTAGGACTGGTCAATCCTTTGAATTTTGGGTAGTTCAATGTTTTGGACAATCCTTTGGGTAGTGCAATGTTGCATTCAGGGCTAGGATTAACAGATCACTGCTCACCCTAATTAGGCCATTGATGTGGGCATTAACTGTACAGGAATGGGCACTGACTGGTGTTGAAAAGTGCTAACATCTTTTGCCTATAGAAAATGAAGTTTGTAAATGATAATTATGTATGAATTATATATTGTCAAATAAATTGTAGTAGAATTTTATGCATCTGGCCATACATAATGTTGCTTTGTGTTATATTTTAATTTTTCTAATGGTAGCTTCATGTCAGTCACACATGTTTGCACACTAAATCATATAATTTCCCTTCAAATTATGTGTGAAAATTGAGAAAATGATTTGAAAATATTGTAGGTGTAGTGAAATGTGCAACAATCTGCAAAAAATTGCAAATAGTTTTTTCATTAGGGTAGTACTACACGATTGAAGTTTTTGTTATGCATGGCTTTTTGCTCATCGATGAATCTGAATTATTCACTGACTTGCATCTCAATTAATATTTTACCTTGGCAAGTAGATGGAAGAATGTACATACAGAAAGTAACTTGTCTAAAAATTTGAGTAAACATATAATATTTGTCTTAAACTCTAGCGACAGGGAAGTCTTATTAATATAATCAATGGATAACAAGAAGGAATCTGTCATCCATTGCCTACTAAATGATGGTGCTCTTGGCAATAACTCTTTTTTAACTGCTGTGTTAAACTTGAATTCAGTTGTATGACATGACCTGGACCATTTTGATTATGATTAATTAAAATTTCTAATTTCTGTTTCAGGTGAGTAATCCTCAGATGCTTCACAGCTTCCATTGTTGCTGCCGCGGTCTACTGTGAGTCAACTTTGCTGTTCTGGTCTCTCATTTCTAGGCTTGCCATGCTCTCAAACTCCATAGAATGCATGGTGTATGTATCACATTGTGTAAATTTAATTTTTGTACATTGTAAATTCTTCATACTTTAGCTCTTTACTGGTCCAGTTATTTTGGCAATAAGGCTGCATTTGGCTTCGTGCAAAAACATTTAGCTTTTTGTGAAAAACTAGTGGCTTCCATATGAAAGCAGAACTTAAAATCCATGTAAATGGTAAAGGGTCAAAATATAGTTTATATTAGATCAGCAATTAAAGTTCTGGGTTAAATTAATGTGTATGAGTTTGGAAAATAAACCGTTTAGGTTACTGTTGCACAGGAACAGTGCTATTCATGGAGAATAACAGTGCTGCACTAAAACGTGCGGGCTTGTGAGGGGAAATGGAGCTGCGTTTTTGCGACACCGTCTTTCAGGATGTTCGCACTTCAAAGTTCCTCCATGTTTTGGCCTGAAGCCTCGGTCCAACAATACCATGTTCAGTTTTAGCTCTCATTGGAGGAAAGATTCAGTGGAAAACGTGTCGCATCTTATGATTTAATGGAATTATCTTTAGAGCCCGACGAACTCGGAGGCGTCAGTTCCTGCAAAACAGGGGCAGACAAGTGGGACATTTTAGTGTGTTCCATAGAGGGCGCCGAATTTAAAAGCTAAATGATCGAAATTTTTGTGGATATGTTACGCATATATCACTCATGTTTAGTCTCTCATATATGGTATGCAACACAATATTTGCCACAACGGCACTAAGTGTGCATAAGTTTATATGCTCCTCTAGACTCCAAATCCGGGGCCCTCCTTGGACCATCCCAACCTGCCAGGCAACGGAAGTGAACGCGGTGCGTCGTGAACCCTCCCTCGTGTTTCGCGGTCGTCACTACACTTTCCCGTGTTCACGCTCACTCGTTCATTTAGGTTCCCGTTTTGGCGTAGAAAGCGCGCCTTGGAAGATTAATTGCGTGCGTGATCACGAGGGTCTCGGGGCCACTACTTCGAGTATGTCTGTCTCTCTCTCTCTCTCGAGGGCCAGAGTGTGAATTTTATCTCTTAATTAACAGGTTTTGGTGGCTGTATTTTTTACAGGTGCGAGCTATTGGCTTTGTAGCGGATTTGCTTTGGAGAGCTCACAGTTTGAATGTATAATTAAAATTTCTTCTTTCTAGAATAGTCTGGAGGCGAAAGAAAACTTTGTGCCAAGCTTCTATACCGGCGTTTTTTGGGGCTCCTTAGTGGGCTCCGTGGCATAGTGGTAGCGTGGTGGTCTCGTAACCGGAAGGACCTGGGTTCGATGCTCGGCTCAGGGAGGCATTTTCACGTGACTGCGGAGTACTTCCCTTGGAAAAGGAAGTTTAAATCACTCATTCCTCACATACCCCACCACACCGGTAATTGTACAGCATTTAAAACCCAACGGTAAAACGTGTTGGAATTAATAAAGGTTATGATTATTGGCCATCTAAAGAGTAGTTTGTGACGTGCTACCCTTTATTTATGGCCACACTGAGTGTTCTCGATGTGAAAACATTGGAACATAGCGTTATATAGGTACCTCCTGAAATTCATGTCTCAAGGAATTGTGGCATGCGTACTCAACCTGCTAAGCGTCTCGCTTATCTTATCTGCATCCCACAGATAGCCTTTTCATATGGGAAAATCTGTCCTGATAATGTACACTTGTGTATCGGGACGCGTTGGCACGGACCTGCACGAGTGTTTTTCCTGGAGCTGCGGTCACCTGCTGCACTCGCTCTCAGCCTGGACTTGTGCAAGTTTGTATTGATCTGCCGGAGGAAATATTTCCCTTATCTTCAATTAGATAACGTTTTCGCCGCTTTACGCCAGCAAGCGTTTTCGCCGCTCTACGCCAGCAAGCGTTTTCGCCGCTCTACGCCAGCAAGCGTTTTCGCCGCTTTACGCCAGCGAGCGTTTTCGCCGCTTTGAACGATGTCCAAATCTGAAACGTTACACTCTACAGAAAGGAGTCTTATGAAGGGAATAATTTTTTACCTTGTTTAGCTACCCTTCGCTCACTCTGACTTTCTAAGTTATTTCAAAGTCTATCGATGTCGAAATGATCGTGTACAGAGTTTTATTTCTTTCAGCTGTTTCGTAAAACACCGTGAGAAAATCTTCACCTGTGACAGGTAGTGTCAGCGACAACGCGCACTACCGTGCAACATTACCAGCTGCAGCACACACTATCGTGCAACATTACCAGCTGCAGCACACACTACCGTGCACCATTACCAGCTGCAGCACACACTACCGTGCACCATTACCAGCTGTAACACACACTACCGTGCACCATTACCAGCTGCAGCACACACTACTGTGCAACAATACCAGCTGCAGTTGTGATGCTTCGTGAGTGTCCATGTCTGATATTTCCTGAGTTTGTAGGCACAATTTAGGAGCGTGTGCGGTTTCCTTGGTTACCGGTATTGCGCTGGTCGGGCTGTGGCTGGGGCGTGCCCTCGATGCTGGTGTGGGCAGGCCTGGCTGGCGCTTGTTGCGCCGTGGCTGCCGCTTGTTGCGCCGTGGCTGCCGCTTGTTGCGCCGTGGCCGCCGCTTGTTGTGCCGTGGCTGCCGCTTGTTGCGCCGTGGCTGCTCTTGTGGCTTCTACACTCGGCCTCGCCTGTTTTCACGCTCGCCTCTACATTAATCTCAGGTCCTACCCGAAGAATTTACTAAACTCTATGTACAATGCAGTGATATTTTTCCTGCGGTACGCGTAATCTCGTGCGCTTGCCGGACGCAGTGAAGGCCGCGCGATTGCTGGCGCCTGTGGTGCCCCGCCTGGCCCAGCCCTGCTGCGACTGGCTGCTCTGGATTGGTGTGCGTACACTTGAAGGAAGAATCAGCCGTCTGACGTCACAAACGTCCTACACTACAGAGAGGTGTGTTGTGGTTGTAGTTATGTTATACCTGTTCGCCTATGTCAATCGAGTGAAACGGGGGTTGAGGTTCGCGTTAAAACGGGAGGAAAGTGGCCTCATAATGCAACGTCGCACAGTATCTTGGAAAATTCAAAGCACCCTATTTCTCAAAGGAGAAATTTGACTAATTTTTGGATCGCGCTCCGATGTCAACCCAGGTGGGCATATTCGGGTACCCCGCTTGTTCTGGAGTCTGTTGGAACGAGGTCCGTCGATGCGAGCGTCAGCTGACCGTGCTGCTTCAGTGCAGTGGTGCCCAACCCTCTTGGGGTCGAGGTTCGACTTCAGTTTGGAGATTCTGGACAGTCGCCGCCGCCGCATTTCACCATCGTTATTGAAAAATATTATTCCATAAGATGTGAATTATTTTTACCAGCAGAAAGCACGAGTGAATTATCAAGTTTTTTTTTACCAGCAGAAAACACGAGTGAATTATCAAGGGAAACTTACGTATGAAAGTGCTCGCGTATCACTAGTGATTCGCGCACTACCGCTCGGGAACCATCGCTCTGTGTGCGTGTGTATGTATTGAATTATGATGTGGGCTTGTGCATGTGATAGGAGGTTTGAGGTCATGGTAAACACATGGTAAATTTCGCTTGTCCTGAATCAAGACCCACGTGACATTGTGCGAAAGCTTGCCTTTTTTATCCATGGATTAATACGCTTGTAACTATCTTTGTGTGTCACGCCCTTCACCAATAAATACAAAGATCCTTACGGTATCTACAGCTTGATCATGAACTTCCATTCTTGAAGATTTTAACAGCGAATTATACGCGGGTCCTGGCAGCTAGCAAATCTAAATCTCAGGAGACATTGAGATCAAATTCCCTGCAAATCCATTATATGTGTAGGAGAGGTAGTCCTCCATGTATGTAGGACATGTTTTATATACCGCTTGATTTGGCTTGAAATAATTTCAGTGCCAGGTACCCCAAATATATGGTTTTAAGGAGACGTATTTCGAATACCTAGATGGGAATAGAGTATTTCGAATACCTAGAAGGGAATAGAGTATTTCGAATACCTAGAAAGGAACAGAGTATTTGGAACGCACTCCAAATGGTGCGTAGAACAAGTGCGTCGCATATCGAGGTCTGCCTGTTCACTCAGATGACGTGCAGTCCAAATCGTGTAGGACAAGTGCTCAAAAGTAGTCGCGGGAATAATTTCCTCGAACTAATTTACCGTGACAACATTTAATATAACGGCCACCATACGTGAGACGTGCAATTTGTGTCGGTGTAGGCACATGTGCATCAGGAGCAGCTTTTGGATAGCGTTGGGAGCTTTTGAACGAATTATTACTCGGCATAAGATGGGTTAATCAATCACATAAGTATCACGGTATTTATCCAATAGAGCTGCCATTCAGCTTTGTATGGAAAACTAGCTCCAACTTTTTGAAATGCGATCGTATGATCCCTTTTGAACGATAAAGGATTGAGTCCTACATTTGGTTCCTGGGATTAAATTGTGGTTTACTGTACCATTTGGGTACTTGCTTGTCTTGTATGCTTCAAAGTTCTCAGTGTGAACTATTTTTTAATTGAAAGTACCAAGGATCGAAACATCGTCGCTAAAGCACTTCGTATACTTTGTGAATTTCCAAAGTAAAAAATATTAATTTCACCAACCGCTCATTTTTTCAATTTTATGAGAATACATCTGCTGGTTATTGATGCTGTGCGTCATTTGTTATTGACCTGATGCGCTACACGCACACCGCCTCCTAGCGGCGCCGCTTCAGAGCGCACACCCGCCACAGGACCCGTCACCTCTCATTGGTTACAATTACCTAATGCCACGAGTGAATCATGGCGCTTCCGTGAGAGTCGTGGGAGCGCCGGTGCAGCGGGAAGCCGCCTTCATCCATGTCAGCACCTGTGTCTGGCCGGGAATTGCTGCTTCCAGCTATGTATTGCAGTGCAGCGCAACCTTGCCACCGCTCATCCGTCGTACTTGAAAATATCTAATGGCACTCATGAACCCTTCCCCGTGACAGATGGTATCGTATTTGTGTAATACTTGGATTACCTTTGGGACGCCTCAGTCTGGGTGACATTTTTTTGTAATACTATTTTACCAAGATTATTGTACTATTGTCTTGGTTTACTATTTACATTTTCGAGTTAGTGAACTGTCGGGACTCGCTTGCCAAGCCTGGCTGAGGAATATTGTGCGTCTGGCACGAGGCATCATCAAAATTGATCACTGAAACGTTTGGATACTCTAACTTAAATACAAAAATTTCAAGGTTAGGTTTAGAATGAATTTGGAGGATCATTAATATGTCGAGGGTTTAAGGGGTTGAACACGTTGCGCTGGGTGTAAAAATGAGATGTCTTGACGTTTCTGTGGAAATAGCACGAACCTAAACCATATCATTAAGTCAGGCGTTGGCCTTACAGTAATTAGTTTAGCCAAAAATTATCAAAGAATTCCTGGTAAAATACTCAAGTTGAGAATAGTTGAAATCTCAATGGATAAGCTAAATTCGTTCCTCTGATGATATGCCCTAGTCTTTAATTGAAAACCCTGTTAGGTTACTTAAGCTATCCTGTGTGGGAACACTCGCATACCTGTTCATAGATTCTACGTTTTTCAAGTCAATACTAACTAGTCATTCTAAATGGTCTTCTCGCTTTTTGGGTCGCATTTCATGTGAAGAGGGAGCTGTAATATACTAACAAATAATTGAATCTAATCCTGACTGCAAAATGAACTAATCATCACCTGTTACAGCAGTTGACAAGAATGTGCATTATCGTATTTATATTTTAATGTGACCTAAAATTGCATTGTGTTTTCTATCCAAGCTGCGGACCACTCGAATCAGTTGGCGACCTCATGCGTTGCAACGTAAAGTTCGAGTGTTTTGTGTTGAGATTATTGTGTCCTCATGTTGTATGTGTTGAGATTATTGTGTCCTCATGTTGTGCGTGTTGAGATTATTGTGTCCTCATGTTGTGGGTGTTGAGATTATTGTGTCCTCATGTTGTGCGTGTGCTTGCCCGCCTTATTTGCTAGGGTCGCACAACTGCAACGTGATGTGAATGCGAGAGACCATAGAGCGTGAATTATTTCGCTGAACGCGAAATATTATTTAAAGCCGCGGTGTTGCGAACATTTATTTTTTGGCTATATCTTTCCCACAAACGTTTGTATACTCAAGCAACTGTTTCTGGCAAACGTGTTGCTGCAGACGCTGTCTGACCGACAGAAGCCATAATGTGGCCGTTTTTTGCCCCATAGCTTATAATCTATTGCTCGAACATTCAGAACACGAGTCACGCCTAACTCTGACGTTCGTAAGAAATAAGAAGAGCAGTTAGTGTCGAGGCTTTCGTTTATTTTATGGTAAGGGAATTATTTGACTGAATTTATTCCATAACTTAAGCGATG
>VOMN01136314.1:0-16188 GCA_014899125.1 Orchestia grillus | reverse complement strand
GTCATGACGCACACGGGCTGGGTCGTGACGCACACGGGCTGGGTCATGACGCACACGGGCTGGGTCATGACTCACACAAGAGACGGATGTGAGTAACGTTACTTGTTGTCGATCATTCCGTTAATAAAAACACACAAACAGCAGTACGCGTCCTGTACGTACTAGCATACTGATGCAGCAGCAATATTTTTGTACTTCTGTCGTACTGTGAAGTTCGAAAAGGGCAATGGACCTTCAACGCCCCAGAAGAGCATATAGTCCTGTTTCATAAAGATCTACTAGTTTTCGCTAATAGGTAAATGCAACCGTATTGTACATACGCGTAAGGCTGCAGTTAGTGTTTTGCACAGAGCTAAATGCAGCCTTAGCACCAAATACTTTGGGCAGTAGACGGCCACGTGGGGTCGCAGCTGCGCCTGCGCCCTGCGTCCAGGGGGCGCGGTCCGATGTCAGTGAAAGTCACGCTCGCCGTTAACGTAAATCTACAGGATGTTTATCGTTACTGTGTTCATGATCAGAAATTTTAAATTAAAAATATGTATACATTTGCTCACGGTATGAAGGAAAAATAATTTATCCAGGTCATATAATATATATCCTCGTACAGTTAAATTAAAATAAGTCTACGTTCCACAGTTTTAGAGTTCATGAGCTCCTGCTTCTCTCATGCATAAGCGTAATGAATTTTAACAGTCAAGTGTCAATATGATACATGCAGGTGTTCCCACAGTGACACACCTTCAGCAAGTCTGTGGTATACTCGGTATTTTACGAGAAAGTTAAACTTACTCCGGAAACATCCTAATTTTGCGAGTGGACTGAAAATAAATAAAAAACCCTAATAAAAGAAACAAATATTTTAAAGCTTCAGCATCAAATACTATCAAAATAAACATGAACCGCCTCTGTAAATTTCTTAAAACCACCAACGTCAGCATGGTTTATTGTGCCTTGCGAGTGACGAGCGTGTTATTGCAACTCTGAACAAATTCACTAATTGAACAAGTTAGTGCAACACTTTACAGTGGAAAGCGCAACAGGCAGCGCAACAGGCCGCGCATTACTGATTCCACGTAACTAGAAGCAAGATAAACGCTCAGCGATATGGTTTGGCGTGGCTAACCTTGTTTTTACTTATTTTTCTATCGACGCGATAAAATTCCGCCAACTTTTTGATTCCCCTCGTCTAATGAATGCCATTTAGAATGATCAATTATCTAAAATCGTCGCTAGATAACGCCTGTGTAAATTTACGAGCCCAATTAACGCAAGTTAGGATGAAATCGAGCGAATTATGAGCCCCGGTTTTAAAAGATGACGTCTTGCCAATCCATGCCAAAGCAAGAAGCTCATGGTTGAGGAAAATCCCCTCGGTGTTCATTATTGTACCATTTTTGAAAGCCTTGATTGGGTTTATGCATGGGCAGGTCAAAAACAAAGCCCGTAGATGTAAATTCGTTTATCAGATAACAACACACTGGGGTGTTATATATTGTATTACTAACGTGCATATTGATAACATTCTCGAATATCATAGCGGTTGCAGCTATCGGATCTAAGTCCACGGTGTCTTCAGGTGAGGTCGGTTTATGGTGGTTTATGCCTGCCTAAATTACAATCTTTCGATTTACATTCAAGATTATAACAGCACAAAGGGATTTCAAAGCTGTTTGTAATCTTTACATTTGTGGGTACAGTGCACAAGTAATTAGATACTCTGATTTGTATCTTAGTAATCAGAATCTTAATTTAGAGTCAATAGTAGTCTATCGCAGCTCTAAGCTTTTGCAACTCTGAACATCACAGCGTGGGTAGGCAAATGATGTTTGTATGAACAGCTCACGTCAAAGATGTGGAACAAAATACTTTCAGAACTTTCACTATCGTTACATCGGAAATGTCGGCTTCGTAAGCACTCGAGATGTGAGCATGAGATCATTCCTGTACAGATACAGCACACTTTTCCCAGTTTCCCGAATCGAGTTCGCAAGTTGCAGTTGCTGGACTTGGTACCGCTCTGGTGCCCGGAAAGCGAGGTGCCTCTCTGACGTCACGGGATATCCGCTAGGACAGCCCTGCTCGCGGCAAGAGCGCGGCACTCCGCCACAGTATCGGGCATCCGCTGCTGCGGCAGGTGGCACTTCTCAGGAGCAGAGAATAGGCTGCTTTGATTCGATCAAAGCAGTCCAGTCTCCGTCGTGAACTATAAACCATATTGTGATGTAATGATTTGGAGACTCTTATTCTTATCTATCACAAACTGGCAAAGAACTTAACGGCAAGGCAATGGGGTTTACCCGCAAGCAGTGACAAAGAAACTTTTACTTACGGTTTTTATTTGTGTGCAGGAAAAGCCGTGAAACTATTTTTTATACGTGAGTCGACATGCTATTGGAACTTATGACGACCTGTTTTAGTGAATTGCTAAGACGGTCTTGACTGGTTTCTCTCACGCACGTATTGGAAATCGCTCACCTCTGAAATCGATTAGAAAAGAACATCTTTCATTTTCTACAGCAGGGCCGGTCTGGTCAGGTCCACAGTCTCCTGAAGTGCTGGAATTCATAGGCCTCGGGACAACGAGGGAGCGGACGAGTGCGTGAGGTCGTGTGCAGGTGTAAAGGACATGTGGCTTAATGAATAAACAGGCAGTTCTATCTAATTTAATTTAAATTCTTGTGTCAGATAACAAGAAACTGATTTCAATGTTCAGTTCCAGCCCGAGTTACTGCTCGTGCATGGAACAGTTGTGAAGTAAATGAAAATATTCATAGGACAGTTTTCCGAGAGGAAATTAGGGTGAATTACTATGACTCCATTGTTGACACTCTGATGCGCTTTCTAATAATAACAAGGAGGACTCCAGAAATGTAGTTTTCACACACCAGCGCCCTTGAGAACGTCTGCCCAAAATGCCTTTAACTTTGACAAGCCTGTCGCTGCAGCTGTGTTGAGAACATTTGGTTCATGAGGGGGTGCTTCTTGTTATAAAAAGAATACCGAATTTGAAATGTCTCGAGTGACTATTCTGTCAATAATACTGTTTCCATTTCGTAGGGAATGATAACAACTATTAGCGCAGTGTCTTCGACGTCATCAAGACCTCGCCTTTTGACGGAATATTCGGTGTCTATTTGGTCAGTTCTTTCATTACAGGAACATAAACATTTGAGAAAAATTTGACTACATGAACAAGATGTTGGAATGAGCAGAAATTACGGGCAATTTCTAAAATTTACGAAATTTAAATTACATTAAAATTATTACTAAAACCATCACGAATTCGCATTATAAGTTTCATTACACAGGATCATAGAATAGGTTTAAATTAATCCATCCGAATATTTATGTATATTACGTGGGTTTATGTATATTACGTATATTTATTTCGCGTCCACATCTGAAGGTAGTAAATGGGAGATAATTCTCCGGTCCGTATTCCTAATCAGCGAGACAGTGTCAGAGAAGGCAGTCCGTATCAGGGATACTGAAAATTAGATTATGTCGCGTGAGACTTACAGACAGTTAGAGGGTATCTTAAAGAATTAACATAATTTGTTCTTCCATTACGACGTGTAATAATATTGCATAATTCGATAATGTATTAATTTAATTTTTAACATAATTTGCCCCCATTTCTGTGAAACGGGTGTACTAGCCCATGATAATATCGCACAATTCTATTTTGTATTGATTTAATTTGTTTTTGTCAGGCACTAAACTTTCTCTTTGAAGAGTAATTGGTAAAAATTACATTTAGAATATTTTCAAATATGGCAGTGAATTGCCGTAGATTATTCATTTTAGGCTTTACGAGCTTGATTTGTTTGGTATCCAGTTTACCGAGCAGCCCTCGCACGAACACTCACTTCAGTTCTGGCCCTTTCGGCTCGCCTGAGGAAGACCCCGCCCATATGTGGGGCTTCGGCGGTCCCTCTTATGCAGGTGGTCAAGGTAATCCAGCTCCCGGCACGGGCAACGATCAAGGATCTGGGGCTGGAAACGACCAATACGACGGCGGGTTCAACAGAATGAACAACCACTTTGGAAATGGGCGAAGATTCCCTGGGCTGAGAGATGAATGGAACAATAATTACAGAAGCAACAACGGAGAACGTGACGGCAGAGGATCTCACTCCAACACGGTCCCTCACCCATACCCAAGTCCCCCGGGTTCCAACCCCCCCGGACAGGATGACGAAAACGCACCCGTAGGGGGATCCATGCCGGGCATCATCCCCCACAGGATGGGATCTCCCAACCATCATATCCGGCCTCCCACTCCCCAAAACTATTCTCCCATCTCTCCCCCCCAGAACCCTAACGAGCCAATGGACATTGGGGCTGGTGAGTTGGATTTTTGTTTTACGTTCGAGAATAATTTGTTGCGTTCTGTGAAGGGCTGGAAGAAACAACGGCTGTATAAAGTGGATTTATTTTTATAAAGTGTTAGAACAAGCTACGGCTGTATAAAGTGGATTTAGTTTTATTGAGTGCTGGAAGGAGGCACGTCCGTTCAAAGTGTATTTGAGACACAAGCGAATAAACAAATTCCTGTCCAACCTTCTGTGCTGAGGACAGCTGATCAGTGCGTTGGTTCCATGAAGAATTGCTGCTCCTCAATCGTCCGTAATTTCCATGCCATTCAAGTGATAGCCAATGCCCAAGTTATTCTCTAGTTATGTATAACTTCTGAGGTCACATTTAGCGATACCAAATGATAATCACTTGTTACACATCAGTACCGCCGTTGTATTTAGTGTTGGCCTAATACCAACCGCCTCTATGTATATTTTTTATTATTTATGTTTTTTTAGTTTATTATGAATAAATAAAATGCAATCAGCTACTGAAGGCTACTACAAGTCCATTACATGGCAGTATTTGAGTATTACTGATACTGATACACAAATTAAAAACTAATCCTTTAATTTCTTTGGCTATATCAAATGTCTGACGCTGCAGGAGTAACCATATATCAATGGAAAATTCAATTACACATCTTCTTATGGACGCTAGGATATGAAATCATCAATCAATTTATCTATATGCTAATGCACACACACACTGACGTCCCTAGTCAGTATTTGCTTGCTAATGCAGCTGATACAATACGTTCCTGCATGGGACTTAGGGCCTCTTCACACGATCAGTCAAAGTCCCGAGACGGTGTCGGGGGGAGACACCCAAATATGGGCATCGAATGCTAACTTTACTCTCAATTCTAGAGTGAGGTCGTAAGTCAAGGGACTGTACATTCCCTTGACTTACAACCTGGCTTGAAAGAAGAATTGAAAGCAAAGTTAGCATTCGATGCCCACATTTATGTGTCTTCAGACACTGTCCTTAGACTTTGTCTGATCGTATTGAAAGCAAAGTTAGCATTCGATGCCCACATTTACAGTATGTGTCTTCGGACACTGTCCTTAGACTTTGACTGATCGTATGAAGGGTCGTTAAGATATCCTGGTTTGATGACAGCGTTCGCTGGGTGCGACAAACACGGCCGGACCTGGCAGCCGGGACAGCCCGTCAACGGCCGCTACGAGACCCCTGTCAGGCCGCTGGAACACGACAGCCACATCGCCGTCTACCCCCTCACCGACCACAACCCGGAGCTCATGGTCAAGATCATGATGCCCTCTCGGCAGTACCAGGTACGTACAGGCAGACGCGCTGCGGGGCGGAGGCTTGCAGAGTGGAGAGTTTTCTCTAAGGAGGTTTGGCTCGCATGGAAAAATTATTATGTTTTGGTAAAGGAAAACAGCGACTGCAATGCGAGAATCCGACTATTTTTGGCCCGTCCACTGCTGTCGGCCCTGCATGGCAGGTACAAGTTGCGCAGGGCTTCAACTTTGGGGTAAAATTTAAGAGTTTAGAGCAATTTAACAGCTAGGGTAAGATGAAGGTTTGAGCAGAGAAATCTAGGAAAATCAATAACACTCACGAAACCGTATTTTATCATATGGAAACTATTCAACAACACTGATCATTACTCCCCACAGTTTGTTCCAGGTGACGTGTGTTAAGACTATTCCTAATTTACTTGCATGCAACTAAGTCAAGACTTCTTCTTATAGTTTCATTAGTTTATTGATTACTCAAGATTAAAATTTTATTCGTTAAATATTTCGGGAAAATTTTTTATCTTCGCATCAAAATTTATTACCTCTTTCAACAAACCTCTCTTTATAGTTAGCGTCAAGCTTTGGTACTGAAAATAAACGAACATTTGCTTGAGCAGAAAATTACACATGTTATGGCAACGCTCAGTACATCCTAGGATACTAATGACTCTTTCCGTAAAGTTCCTTTCTCCATAGTTATCAAGTTTTCAGAGAGGGAGGGTGAGGCGAAAGCCGGCCCATTACAGCTGCCATCGACACCTCTTTAGGAATGGACATGGACATGAGTCAAAGAAATCTACTCAGATGAAGCCAATGTTGCACGCTGAGGTTTTCACTCATTTATTCCAAGCAGAAGCAAGGGATTTAGACCGCTCTCACGCTTCGAAATTTACAGTGTATGTGGATAGGAAACTAATATCTGGATCTAATGAACTTAAAGTAGAAGTTTAAGCACTAAGAAGAGTCGAATGGGCTTGTGGAAACTGACATAAAAAGGGTTTTGTGTAGTAATGCTGGGTTGCCCCCGTGATTCAGTGCAGTAAATTTGTCACCGCGCTGCACTCATAGGTATATAAATAATTTGCCAAAAGTGCTGCTCACTAGACACCTGCTATAATAACATTAGTCGAAGTACCTAATGTCATTGAATCAATGTAAAGGTTATTATTGAAATTGCTGTGCTACGCAAGCCCCCAGGAAGGTGTTACAACGCCTCAAACCCTCAGCGTAGGGCAGGCCGTCAAAAGGGCTGCGGTATGGTGACCCGAGCGAGAAATATATGAAGCGAAAAGGGTACACAATGCTCGTGGAAATACTACACAATGCTGGTGGAAATGCTACACAATACAGGTGGAAATGCTACACAATACTGGTGGAAATGCTACACAATACTGGTATAAATACTACACAATACTGGTGGAAATGTTACACAAAACTGGTGGAAATACTATACAATGCTGATGGAAATGCTGCACAATACTAGTGGAAATGCTACACAATACTGATGGAAATGCTACACAAAAGCTGGTGGAAATACTACACAATGCTGTTGGAAATACTACACAATACTGGTGGAAATGCTACACAATACTGGCCCAAAACCATATCAGACTTACCAAAAGCATTTCCCTCGATGACCGAAAGGACTCCTCGGGCAGATCACCGTCCAGGGCACGAATGTGATGATGGAGAAGTGCGACAATCAGGGCATCAGGTGCAACATCGAGGACGAGAAAGCCACCAAGTCAAGAGAGCTCATCTACCCTCAGAAATGGAACTACATCCACTCGCACCTTGACTCCAATTCGGTGAGGCTTGTTCACGTCACTTCCTCGTCTTCCGCATTGTAATCCCTTTAATTGTCACTGGCCTCTCACTCACTGTATTTTTCAGAACAATGCTCAGGTAAGCTATATGTGATGGGCAGTCCCAATATGCTGGGACGGTGCTCTTTGTGTGACGAAGTGTATGGATCATATTGTACAGAATGGTGCTGAGCATATGTAGGAAGTGGTAATCCCACTATATAATAATAGCCTAATGTTGCTTGATCGGTTGGTCAGTCCGTCCGTTTCTCTGTCGCGTTCTTAAGGATTTAGATAGGAGATTTATTTCCGGATTTGGATTCCTAATCAGTGAGACTATCAGACAAGGCAGTTCGTATCAGCAATACTGAAAATAACGTTATTTCATGTCAGAGTTACCGTAAATAAGAGGGCATCTTAAAACATTAACACCATTTGTCCTGCCATTTTTGGTGGGGCGCGTTTACTAGTAGTACTAATAGTCGTCAACATTAGCACACCTATACGCAACTGTTGGCCTTTGTTAATTAAGGGTTTTGCATGGGGGAATTCTTTCGCATTTGTTAACCTTGTTGATATTAGCCATACTATATACAAGGCACATTTTTCTGTGGTCAGTTATTTTTCGTAGCTCGTATCCGCTGGAAAAACTATATAGGACATGGATATCATTGGGCTAACTGCGTCGAAGATGACAGTTGCAAAAAGGTATCCTTTAGTTGTGCGATTTTTCAGGGCCATTTGTTCGTTGACATTTTCTTAGATTGTAATAAACAGAACTGTACCAATTAACAGGCAGCTAGCGCTGAAAATGAGCTTTATACCTTGAGAGTCCCCCCACGGTTTGTGGGTCTATTACCCACAGCGAAGTGCTCATGTCGTCTGCCCCAGGTTACCGTGGGCATAGGTGCTGAGGTTGAGGTCATGTCTATGAAGGACATCCCTGCCACCGACCTGGACAACGCCGAGTGGCTGGTGATGAGTGGCGACGGCAGCGTT
Organism: Orchestia grillus; assembly: GCA_014899125.1. Taxonomy (NCBI): domain Eukaryota; kingdom Metazoa; phylum Arthropoda; class Malacostraca; order Amphipoda; family Talitridae; genus Orchestia; species Orchestia grillus. The sequence continues at coordinate 7,757 of VOMN01136314.1, read as the reverse complement.
AGGGGCGTGGACCACATGCCTAGCTCCGGTGGGGGGAACTTCGTAGTGGAGTATCCTTGTGCTGGTGAGTTCTTCATGTGCTCGAAAATGATTTTGTAAGAGATATTCTTAACGTGACTGATTAGCTGAACTTTTTATCGTTCTATATATGTTTGGGAGCTTCTGATGTAAAGACGGTGTAACTTTTGTATCAGGGGAAACTGATGATGATTATTAATGATATGTACTATCCATACTTATATTATGAACATCATCATAATGACTTTCTTCATGACGTTAAGTATTACGACAGACACAAGTTACACTGTAAGCAACATAATATATGACTCCGTTGCATATACAACCGAAATCATTCACTTCATTCGTTTCGTGAAATTGGTACTGTCGCTGATGTCAGGAAAGAAACTATCACTCCCATTAAAACAGCTGTTTGCATAGTTACCATAATTGAGACCAATTTCATGTCTTCATTATGACTTTGTGAGACATTCCGTGGATTTGATTACAACTTTACGTGCTAATGCTGTTCTTGCTTATTCTCATTAAGAAATATGATGGCTATTTTTTGCCAATATTAAAAAAGAGTAGATAGTGTATATCAAAGTAACGAGCAATGTGGAGCGTCTTATGAGACTTGAAGTGAATTTAAAAAGTTGATGATTACGTGGATTTCTCAAATATTTCACAAATTGTCATTTGAATTTTAGCGTTTTCCTTTACTGGACATTTAAAGTTTAAAATTTCTCCAAAGCATCAGCATATAGAAAATATCCCTGCTCTCGTTTAGTGATATATATTTTGCGTAATCGGGAAGTCTTAGAAAAATTTTGCAGCTCAATTAAAAGTTACGGGGGCTCACCAAAGTACTTTGAGTAGCTACGGCAATGGGATTTTTATGATCAAGAGGAGCTGGTCATAATGACGGCCGTGATGCGCACACGCAGGCCAGAGGACGTACGCCTACGACCTCAGCTTTGCGTCTTTATTTCTGCCCTGGATCTGCCAGGAGGCTTTGTTGAGGCCGCTGGTAGGCCGACAGCAACGTTATACAAATTGATAGGAAGTAACAATTCACAGGTATGCATTTTAACTATTAAATATAGGTAGAAAAATTTCTCTTTGACACTCATTCCTGAGATTTCTTGAAATGATAATTCGTATCAATTCTTTCCTCCCTACAGAATTCATGGCCACTCACCTGACCCCGACACCGGCCACTTACCTGACCACGACATCGGCCACTCACCTGACCACGACCCCGGCCCCGCACCCCCGCACCGACAACCCTCCTAGCCCCCACACCCCCAGTTACACCCCCTGGGTGACCGACCCCATCCCCAGCTCTACCTACATTCCCTCTTTCACCGGGGCTGTCGGTGCGTAACACTATTTTTGCGAAATTTTTCTTGAGATTGACTACGAAGTCAATTCATTCATGTCGATCACAAGCATCATTCATGTATCTCACTCAATTCCATAGAAGTTTTTCTTCCCGTCTGAGCGATAGATGATATTATGAATCGCTCTGAGCGAGTTGATGAATTGGTTAAGTGTTCTCGGTTGATAAATCTGGTGTCCAATGAGAAGGCATTCCAGAGTGGCAGGGGGAAGGCAACGCGGTAAGCAGACGGTAAAGAACAAATCTTTGAAACATGCACCGACGATAATCATGCCATTTTATTCATACTGGGGGATATTGCTCCCAAATTTTCTCACCAACCTTGCGGTAGTGTCAATTGACGGCTCTGAGCGAGATTCTTTGCCTATTTTCTTCGAAACAAAATTCATGTCATATACAGGAGCTGAAAAAGTTTTCGTATGTTGTGTTGTTTGTTTTAACTTTCAAAATTATCCTAAGCATTTTGTTCGTTTACTTTAACCGAAACCACAACGAGATAGTTTGTACATAATTTAACTCGAGTATGATTGAGGAAATGTTAGTTCATGAAGTAAGCCATCAATAAACATACATGAACTCAATCTTAAACCTGACTTTGTGAACACTGGCAGTTCATCTCTAGAATATGAGGGTACCATTGGTAGAAGTTTTCATTTCAAGGAAGATTGCTGACAAATGCACGAACGTCAGCAATTTACCTCTGAGGATCCCTGGACTCGAACGCTCGGGCTAGTGCGTGAGAGTTCGCACCTCAGATCGGCTGTTGCGTTGGGCAGTCAACTTTTAAAGAGCTAATGCNAGACACAAATGAGTTCTTGCTGACGCTTATATGAATATGCGAGGGTAAAAAAGTAATGCCTCCTATTTTTCAACTCACAATGTCGAAGAGGTACAAAAATGTGAGTGCCACTATTAAAATAAGTGGACATTTTTGCGACAGAATTTAATCTTCCCAGTCAAAACTATCATCGGTAAACGTAACTTTGCCTACGATGAGCCAAAGCCTTTATGTCTCGCTTGTAAAAGTCCGTGTGTGCTAAGGTGGTGCATTTCTTCACGGTGTCGATGACAGTGCTGGTGTTAGGGAAACGTTGCTCGTGTGATCCGTCCTCCACAGGCCCGTCCTCCACAAGTAAAAGTGCAACGGTGCTAAATCATGGCTATTGCAAATGGGTGAGGGAGGCGGCACTGTCCAGAGGAACATTTTCTTATATTCCGAGGTCATCAAACTTGTGTGTGGCCTGCTGTTGTCGTGGTCACAATGTTTTCCTCTTCTCTGGCGTACCCATGGCAGGGCTTGCTTTTTAGACTATCATACCTTCAATATCTGTTATAGAGAGATGAAAATTTGAGGTCATGACCCCTAAAGTTCAGTTATCTTGCTAATGTTATTAGCAATATCCTCGGATTCCCTGAGGCCGAGTGAAAATATTGGAGGCATTACTTTTAGAGCTACTTTCGTAAACAATAAACTTAGCCAAAATGAGTTGGGTGGGCTTCATTGGTTGCTCGGTGGCCATCAAGAAAAAAGAAAGTTTCCTTGTAAAAATGGGCACAAATTTTCTGAGTAGGTTTAAATTCGCCACACGGAATGTATGCACCAATCTTACGTCCAGATCAGTAGCCATGACACATTCTACGCGAACATTCGGTTTCTTCAGTGACAGTAGGGTAAAATTCCTGTAGCGTAACAGGCATTTAGCAGACGCTACTCTTGCCTAAATACTCCTCATCTTGCGAATAATTATTCGCAATAATTATAATATCATAATAATACAATTATCAATAATATAATTATCGTCCCTGTCATGCATAGGTTACACGACGGAGAAGCCGGAGACGAACGCAGACCCGACTGCTGCCCTCATCGTGGGCGTCATCGGGGCGCTGGTGTTGCTAGGGCTGGTGATCGCCATCATCGTGTCGGTGGTCAAGAAGAGAAAGAGTATGTCGGTCACCGAGTCCACGCCCCTCAGCGAGCAGAAGCGTTCACCCTCGGTCCAACAATGTGAACAGAATCTTGATGAGCAGACCCAGAAATAAAGTGGAGGGCTCTGGAACAGGGTAATGAAAGGATTTTAAATACATGTTAGTCATCCCATTTTTTCTATTATTTCATAGATGAAGGAAAACTGATATAGGCTGTAAACGTCCATGTTAGAAAAGTAATCTACAAGTTTGTAATGAAAATCGTTTTTTGCTATCTCTGAACTTTATTTTACGTCTTAACTTTTTAAGAAAACAAAATGAATGGTGACCAAACTTTTAATATAAAGTAACCTCTCAAAATACTTATATTCGGGACCCAAATTGGGGTTTACATCCCTTGACTATATGTACGAGTGCCACGTGTAATTTTCTCGCTTATTTGTTCCTTTGAAAAACCGTGCTTCATTACACCGAACATTTTAGTGATGCATGCAGTGTTTTGCAAGTTATTTATCGATGTTAGTTTTCATAAATTTATCACCTACAAGGAATATGAGGCGACTCGCTGACTTAAAAACTCCGAAGTTGATAATGAAGAGTGAGTTAGCTTGGCTCTGCTGTGTTTACCGTCGAATAAAATTAACGTTTGGCAATCGTTGAGTGATGGCAATCGTTGAGGGGTTTGCTGTGCTATAGAATAGGTCTTATAATAGTGGAATGTTTTCAGCAATCGTATACCATTGGCAATCCTTACGATTTCAGCAATCGTATACCATTGGCAATCCTTAGGATGATAGCTTGGTAGTCGAAGCTTGGTGTTTGTGGAATATGAAACTGTGACAGGCAGAAGGGAGAATTATGGGTAGATAGTAACGATGTAAATATTTAGGCTTTTCGTTTAAATATTCAATAAATAATTAGGGCAGTGATGTTTTTAGGTGTCTGATGAGACTGACCCATCACATGATTTTTTTTGAGTTTATTGGAATCATGAGGGGAAATGAATGCAAGCTTAATTGAGTGACCTCCGTAATGCTTAGATAGGATGAATATTCTTCCAAATTTTTGACGTATGTTTGATGTTAACAATGGTGAATAACCTTTGATTGAAGGCTTACATTATTTACTAAGAAAAACTCCGCACTATTAATTAGAGGAGCTGATGTTGCATCTAATCAGCGTTCAAAGTGGACTGCACGCTTTATGTTGTTTGTTGGGAGCTTCAAGTTTCTTTCTTTAGATTTCTAAGTTACTGAACCTTTTTTTGGCGAAATTTTTATTGAGGTCAGATTCCTTAAACTAAACCTATTTTTTAGTTAGATTCATCGATATTTGAATAAGCTTGAAGTAAAATTTCATTTTTTTGTCCTTTCTATTTTCACCTGGACGCTAACTGTAAACGCAGGTCTTTGGAAAGTTCCCACTATCACATACTAATTTTGAACGCCGTATTACAATGAGTTCATGTATCAATAGTTCAATGATATGTATTAGGTAAGTGCTCTGAGAAATATGGATTAAATGTGTTCAACTCGGGGAAAAATAACTTTACTCGCACGACTAAGTATCCTGTTTAATTTTTGAACGAGCTAAATGCTATTTCCTTGTTAACTGAGATTCCCAGCTACAGGACCAAGTGAAATATTTGTACACTAAAATTGTGCGCAGTTCGGTTCTCAAGCCTACGTTCGTCCACAGGCAGATGACAAATGTTTTGGTGTGGAGTAATGAGGCAAACGGAATGAAGCCCCACCTCATTCTCTAAAGTCCAGAGGAATGTAAGAAGAGCATCTTAGGACATTACAAACATGGGTTGTGCTGAAAATGAATTCTTATTTGAACGTGAATGCTAATCACAGGCGTGGGCACCCAAGTGAGGGCTAAATTCACCCACTTGTGGTCACTGCAATTACTGGATGCAATCGCACGGTCTGCGCAACCGCCACTGGCCGTGTGAGTGTAGCAGCCACAGCGACGAGCGTTGAGGGATGATGCGTTGAGGGAACATCACCGACTAAGCATTTAGATGCCGCATTGGCTGAATCCTCACGGGTGGAAAAGTAAAGGAAAATTTTTCTATTCTCGTCCAGTGTGCAGATTGAAGTTCTTGCAATCTATTTTGTATTAAAGATGAAATTAAGTAGCACACGTAACTGGCAAAGCTTAAATTATCTATCCTCAGTAGAAAAATTTGAAGTTTAAACATTTTTATTCACGGATGCAGGATTAATTTCTAATAATTAGCTTGTTTCAAATGCAAATGTTCTTTCTCATCAAAAAGTTTCTTCGATTGTCTCTTTTCCCGGAGCTTATATAAAAATTTATGGATTTAAAAAAACGTTTTACAGTAGATTACACTGAGGTCTTGAAAATAACTAAGCAGAGTAAAACGTGATGGAAACCTAATTTTGATATTGCAGGTGTTCTGTGCAATGCTCTCGGCACTGGAAATTTCATCGATGCTGAGCAGAAAAATTTACCGTCGGTTCTCAACGTAAATTCATCGTTGATATTTCATTCAAGCGCAATTTTGACCCGCACGTGCCTGTGTACAGAAAGCAGCAGCCTGAGTAGGAGAATTCAAACATACTTAAATCGAAGCATTCATTGTATTTAGTTGCAATGCGGTCATTCACATCCAAGAGAAAGGAGGGCATAGGGTATCACTGCACACAGTATATGACAAGCGAATAGCTGCTATTGGCTTTGGTACCATATATACACAAGTCTGTACACATTATCCTATTTATATACACAAATTTACACGCACACGAACAGACACATACAGCATATGGACAGATCTCTCACGTTCCCTTAATTGTAGATGGCCAAATTTTTTCCTCTATAACAGCACAAAAGTTAAACAATATCTAGAGATGATCGAGAGGGCAGGGCACCTTTAAGCTCTCAATTTTTGAATACGAGTTAAAATCAAATAAAAATAAGTCAACGTAAATAAATGCTCTGTCGTTTGAAATCTTCAGTCGCAACGAATGATACAAAAGAGTTCACTCGATTTACAAAGCCGTTCAGAAAAAAACCGCGTACTATTCTTTTTCAGTCTCATCAAATAGTTTTGATAATAATTCCCGTTAATAAAACCATCAATTGACAATCGTATTTAAACGGAGGCCTAGGAACTAAGTACAAATGGAAGCTGATATTTTTATTCTAAACGTCCGAAATGAGAAATTGATCGGCGTAGCCGCGATTTGACTTCCTGTTTGCTGAAAATACGTTCCTTTGTGAGCTTTTGAGTGGGAATAAGTATTCGACATCCTCTCTATCAAAAATACTTTTTATCTGTGGTTTTGAGGGGGAATAAATATTCGACTTCTTCTCTACTGAAAGTACTTCATTTTTTGAGGCTTTGAGCGGGAATGAGACACACAGACCGACAGTTCAAGTTGCCATTGATTTTAATTAACAAATTTCGGCTGCACAGTGGGAGATAAAATTATTTTTACGAGGGCATGAGGACAGAAGTGAGCAGTGAATCTTCTGTTTTCTGTTTCATTCACGTGAAATCCAATAGAAATAACAGAAAAACTTGTTCTTTGAAAATTTGGCTGGGTGCCAATATTAATATATATGGCCCTTCAGTTGTTGGAATTAGAGTCAGTCGGGTAGACTGAAAGGAAGTAATACTCGAATTTCAGTCCAAATATTGCACGCGTATTGAGAAAGTTACCAAGAGGACAAAACGAAGGCTGTTATCGTATGCTACCGAATTGCCCCTCTTGGATGAATGACAATCGGAAGGGAGAAAGCGAGCGTGGCTTTCTCCAACCATCGTCGTACTCTAACAGTTGGAAAAGATGTATTTTATACTTCCGTGAGTCGATTTTGTCATTTACATGTTTAACACATACTTATCTACTTAGGTTGATACGTGACAAGAAACCTTTAAAATGCCCACATCGAGTGTGGTTTAGAACGTCAGAAACGGGTTGTAGATAGCATCTCACCAGCGGTGCACTGACTCGAAATATCAGCTCTGAACAGGGCTTGTGTGTTGTCCTTCTGTAAGTCGCTAGATCGACTGACCTACAGTGATTGGTGCTGCAAGTTTAGACTGTGTATACCAGGCTCTCATGTATAGACTGTGTATAACAGGCTCTCATGTATAGACTGTGTATACCAGGCTTTCATGTATAGATTGTGTGTAACAGGCTTTCATGTACAGACTGTGTGTAACAGGCTCTCATGTATAGACTGTGTGTAACAGTGTATGTACTTAAGGTTGGCAGCTCGGCACAAATCGTTTTTTTTTACAAAATAGAGAGAGGTAACGCCCGTTCTGAGTAACGCCCGTTCCATATTTGGATACTGAGGGTAGACTCTATGTATGCATTGAGGGTGGACTGCGTGTTCCAGATTGGGACATAGAGGGTAGAGTTTCATATAGAGGCATTGAGGGGGGACTGTG
>VOMN01136307.1:0-12381 GCA_014899125.1 Orchestia grillus | reverse complement strand
GGCCCATAGTACAGTGTAGGGGCCCATAGTACAGTGTAGGGCCCCACGGCACACTGAGGCCGTGTTACGCTTGTAATTGGGATGATGCGTTCAATTCCCGGCTAGGGAATAATGGTTTTTATCTAACCAAGGAGTCCTTTTCTTGGTAAAGGAAGCTCAATTCTCACATCCCTCACATTCCTCACGCTTCAGTAGTCATGAGGGCATTGAAACCACAACGATGTTATTGTATGCCAACGGCATTGGAATTGATAAAAGTTTTCTTTATATGCCTAAGATTTCTTCTGCATCCCGTTCAATCACCACCCAACTTACGACCTTGCTAATTAAAACAAAACTAAATGGATAAGGCAATAAGTAGTACTATTGGATCACTTCCAGTGATTGGACGGAATGATCAATGACAGAAATGCTTTTGTGGAAAAGCCTCAAAAGCTGTCAAAATATCGCTCACGCTTTGCAGGACTCCACGCCTCCATTATTTATTAAGAACCTTTATTAATACCAACACGTCTTACTGTTGGGTTTTAAAAAGCCTTACAATTACTGGTGTGATGAGGGATGTGAGCAATGTGTGGTTTGAGCTTCCTTTTCAAAGGAAGTACTCCGTGGTCACGCGAAGAAAGTAATCGAAATATCTCGGCTCCAAAAACAAACCTACGAATAACAAGGAGATACAATGCTGTACGAAACACCTAAACAAACGCATTAGTTGAATAAAAATTCTACAGCAGTTAAATATTACACCTACGCTCTACTTCTTAAATAGCTTTATGGAACAAAAAATTCAAAAACCAGTATCGGCACAAAAAGGCTTAACTTGATCAAACAGGTTCTACTGGAAAGAATAGTTCGAAACACAATCACATGAAATCTGAACACAGAACAATTTTGTCGGCCAATTTTAGGCTTCAGTGAACTACCTCGGCAGGAGAAGGCGGATCTGGGGATTTCAGTGATAGGCTTGTTGCGGAGGTGGTGGGGGGCGTGGCAGGCAGGAGTCGAGGGGAGAGGGTTTTGGTTGTGCAGCCGCAGCCAGTCCGCCAGCCAGCCCAGGTGACAGTTGCACACCAGCGGGTTGCCCTCTAATCCTCTGAAATCCAAGTGCAGAGTCACTCGCGAGGTTCACACCTACTGACACTGGGCAAAAATAGACACCCTCAAAAAATTCGTTTCATTGTAAAATAGTTGAATAATATACTTGATGTAAGAAACAAAATAAAGCAGAATTAGCTCATTTTTAAGTAGATTGGTACGTTGTGAAATCTTTATACACTAGTTGATGCGCCTGCCAAAAACGGTGAAACATATGACGTTAAATTTTTAATAAGATGCCCTCGTACATACGGTAACTGCCGTGAAATTATGTATTTTCAGTATCACTGATACGGACTGCCTTATCTGCCAGGCTCGCTATCAGTTTAGGAAAACGGTCCCGGAAATTTTCTCCTATCTAAATCCGTAAGAGCGTGATAGAAAGACGGACTAACCCAGCAAGCAACAACTGTACATTAGTATACAGGGTGTTTAAAACAACTGAATACCTCACTTTTGAGTGCTAATAAAATGGACCCCAATGAACCGATTTTATCATACTTGGTTTCATCGGATGCAAAAATTCATTCTGTATCACACCACAGCAAAAGTATTGCAAATTACTATAAATACGACGTCATAGTGAGTTCTGCAGACTACACAGGAATGCTGTTCTGTCTAATTCTTGGATCAGTGTTAACTCGTACCTACCACCACATTCCGAGCGTACGCATTGCAGCACACATAATACCTATACACATACCAGAGCACGCTTACGAGTACGCACTTACATACTAGTAAGCTTGAATAAGAAACAAACGTTCACCAAGAATTTGAAGACACAGTCGAGCACCAGAGTGAGGAGGCCACTTACACGTGCTGCAGGGACGGCAGCGACGAGAACGCACCCGGAGCCACGCAGCTCAGGCGGTTGTTGGTGAGCACTCTGGAGGACACAATGTTACCTGAACTCAAGTACAACAGTGCACACCTTACACCACGACAACAACGAGTACGTAAACAGATTACGTTGGCCAAGGTTTAGTGAGACATTTATAAAATGAACAAAACGAAGGTTATTGCTGCTTCTGCTATCTTTGTTTATCAAGAAAGAAGTTGTTCTGCATTGCAACATAATACATAACATTCTTGGATTAGCATTTATCTCCTGAGCTCAACATCTAAGTTGAACATTTCTGACTTTCTCCCTTAAAGGCTTTCATTTTTAAGTTCCTCTTGAGCTGCATAAAGCTCTCTTTCATTGCTGGAACAAACACTGTAATAGTACTTAGTTTCATCTTATCTAACCTTTATCGCAAACTTCCCAGATCGAATATTTGCGCTCACACACAAACGTCGCTCTACCAGGTGTAGGCATTCGCTTGTAGTTAACGCAGAGTATCCTGAGCGATACGGGCTCCGAAATGGCCAAGAAACTACCAAATGGCTCCGGAAGGGCCGAGACCATCTCCACACGAGCTGCTGCGAGCCGACTCCAGCTGTGACTCTACCTTAAACGTGATTTATATTCTCTCAGCCCCATTTTTCAGAGCTTCAGTTCTCCAACATGTTATTCAATGTTTCCCCGACGATGGCCACGACTATCTGAAGAACTCTGTGAAACATGACTGATGCAATAAGTTAACAGGTTAGTGACTCAAGCAGATTTTCCTTCCACCAGTTTCCAGAATGTCTCAGGAAAATTATCCGCCCAAAATGACTCAAAAGTTTGTTAGTAGCTAAGCAGTTAAAACTTAACTGTAATAGCGTTCTGCAGTACTGAAAAATGTTTCGTTCAGGGCTTCTTGCTTATTGGAATATTGTACATAATCTTTGCACTCAGCATATACAAAATAGCGTGCACACCCCTGCGTGCACGGCACGAGATACAACTATGCGTACAACACAGTGCAGACATCTGCAATAAAGAATGTCCCACGTACGACAAACTAGCTTACACAACGCGTACACTGCGCACACATTGACTGCTCCCTCTTGAAACATATTTCTGTACTCGCCGAGCACACCCCATAGAGAGCTGGATTTTTGTACGTGATGTACTGCACGTACCCCCATAGTACACAGCACATACTCGTACAACATACACGTCTAGTACACTGTGCGAACGTACAACTTACATACAGTACCTTGTCCATACAGTACACTGTACGTAGAGCACATTCACAGAATACTGTGCATGGAACATACAACACACTATACATACAACCCAGTACGTTGTGCAATATGTATGGAGCATACACTGTATCTGCAGCACAAATACAACGCATAGTGCATTCAGCTTATATAGAATACACTGTACACACCCAGTACACAGAACATAAAACACTTACACAGCACACTGCAATAACAGCACACAGTTCAGACAGCGCACACACTCCACCGTAAATATACAACGAAGACAGTACCCCGAACATAGAGCACACACAGACAGTAAAGAGCAGAACTCACAAGGTGGTGAGCTGAGGCAGGTCCCTGAACTCCTCCCCTGTGAGGGTGGTCAGCTGATTATCGGACAGGTCCCTGCACAAAAATTCCCGTGAAAGAGCTGTTTGCAATACATCATTTGAAAAAGCGAGTGCGGTAATTTTAAATAGCAGAATTTCATTCTCTACCAACGGAAGAACGGCTCCAGATGACAGCTCTGATGCTACAATTTACAGTATTCGACGTAACAAAATTTCTTTGATTTGGAAAAGAATAACGTATACAAGAATTTTCACGTCGACGCAAGGTTCGCACTCCTGTGCTCCTCAGGTAGGAGTCAATAAACTTGCAATGAATTGCGTTAATAAATTGTAAATTTAGCGTTCTGTGAAGATGAAAAATGATATTCCAGTTACTCAAAACGGTGATCTTAACATATAAGTCCAATGCCGAGTGCGTTAGGTACCAAAAATAATAAGGTAGATTTAAATGGAGTTTACATAACAAAATATGACAACTAGTCAGTGGAATATACTTATCTAAAATCTATACGTGTAAAGAAAGATGGTATTCTGTCAGCGACACAGAGAAAACCTGACAAACGTCATGTTGGTCATGATTGGTTTGATTTATTTGTTCACTGATGAATTAAATGCAAACTAGATAGCCCAGGTCTAACTTGAGGCAAGAGAGGCGGCAGGGCACTAACAGTTCCTCGAGCGTGGTGAGGCCGGAGAAGAGGTCGGGCGGCAGGAAGCGCAGCTGATTGTTGGCCATCACGAGGCGCCGGAGACGCGCCAGCTGCCGCACCGCGTCCGTCGCCGCTGCCTCGCCCAGCTCGTTGTCCGACAGCAGCCTGGGCACGGCCACAACGTCAGGCATTCTTGTAGTGGTCTTACTTCGCGATACGTTGTTGTGTTATAGAGCTCTATAATTGTTATGCAACATTCCGTTGCTGCAACGTGAAGCATTGAGACAACATGAAGCACTGCTGTAAGATTATTATTTTACATTGCACTGCTAAAACACGAAGCCTTTTTATAAAATAAGAATGTTGTGAAATGCCCTCGTTTCCGGCACCGAATTGCTTGTTAAAGTTTCAGGTAAGGAGAACATAACGGAGAGAGAAAGAAACAATAGCCAATTTAAATGAATCTAGAGTCACATTATAGGGGTATATAATTAAGAGCGTGAAATATTTACTGCCAGTGAAGAAACACAAGCTACCCATAGCAAGCGTGAAGAACAAATCGAATATCACTTCACACACCAGAAACTGTAACATTTTCGCCGGATTACCTTACCTTCATATTTTCAATGCCGATTTCTAGTATACAGCATTACTAGTGTTCATCATAATCTAATGTCTACAGCTTTACAGAACTCGTGTTGGTGCTAGACACGGAAATGCTTTCAAATAATAAACAACATCAATTTTCTTGGGACATTTATCACTTTTACCTTGAGCGCTACACTTGAGCACAAGCGCCCCGTAGACACGGGCACTTGCTATGTCCACAACCGTCTGTAATTACACTTTACAAGCCAGCTAATACTACTGTAAGCCTTCTTTTTCCACTGTGAGCCTTCTTTTTCCAGCGCAGAGGTAGAGTGGAGTAGCTAGGGATAATGACAGAGGTCATTGAACACAGATGGTAGTAATACACGTTTTTTTTTTGAGTTGTCGTGCTCTCCTATTTCGCATCTAACGCTTTGCCTGTCGCCATTGGAGTCTGACGACCTGGGACTTGGGTAGAAGCCCCAAGATTGGCCGTTTGGCACATTTCCGGTGCCATATTTTATTCTATTTCAATAACGGCTACGCAGTTGACGAGTTTATCACATATTGAGCACACAGCCACAGATGATAGGTTCTCTTGACTGGCGGAGCCGAGCTCGCTCCACTCACAGGTCGGTGGTGTAGGGGGGCAAGGCGTCGGGCAGGGCGGTGAGGCCCCCCGCCGTGCAGTCGACAGTGGTCCCCCTGCAGGAGCAGCCCCGAGGGCACTCCTCTGCAGCCACACACGCGCCGGCGTACTGGGCGACCGTCTCATCCGTACCTGGAAACGGTTCAAGTATTCATTCCACTGCAGTACGTCATGGAACAATAGCGAGCGCTACAGCGAGCACTGTGCTTATAAAATTGCGTTGAGATATGATGTGATGGAACCATAAAATGTTAATTTAGCTGTCTGAGGGCTGTCACCATATTCTGTTCCATTCGGAAGGTAGCGGCTGGCTTTTCGTTCATTTCTAACTTCAGTTTTAATGGAAAAAATATCGTGTGTTATAGGGTTAAGCAACACGATATTTTTTGTCCTTGAAAAATACACACTACTGCGTAGGTGTCCTATACCAGCCGCTTTAACTATATTTGTAATTCGAGTTCGCGAGCATTTCAATACGAACACATGAAAGGGTAACACATGCTGAGCCAACTCTTAAGCACGACTAGGTTGCGTAGAGTGGCCCAAAAGTTACTCTACCAATTTAAATATTTATTAAGCAAAAACCATTCGAGATGCAAAGTTTTAGGACACTGCAATTGAAAATACTAGGAGTTTTTGATACAGGGGGATTATAATAAATCTTGAAAATTTAAACTATAACATACTTTAGAAAAACCTGAAAGAGGCTAAATACACATTGGAAGGTAAGCGACGATTATAGAATGTTATTTTCAAAACAATGAATCATTTGTTGGAATGAGGAAGAGTTTCATGAAAATATTTAACAAGAATCTATCTAAACTTTATATTTTTACTTTGGTAGCAAAATTCAGGCCGGCTGGATGTGTTCCTGATAAAGGTCGGAATGGAAGACCGAAATCATCCCGCAGTGATGAATTTTTAACTGTAGTGACATTCCTTAGCTACACCAATAACCGGATTTACCTCATCCAGATTTTTTTCTTCGCTGACATTTAAAGGATAAAGTTTTTGTTAACATTCCGCTCTCAAAAACTCAACATAATCGAAGGAATTTGCAATATTTCCCCTGATATTCTAAGAAGGACGATACAAAAATTACAGCAAAGAGTTCGTTTGTACCTAGACAGAAATGGAGGACATTTGAAAGAATTTTTTCAAGTAAAAACTCCCAGTATTTTCTTTTCATTCCCAATTTACAAGAACTTCGTTTTTATTGTTTTTGCGTGATAAATGTAATGGTAAAGTGACTTTCGGTCTACCCGTGTACACTGAAGCCCAAAATTATTCATGCCCTTGTGCGATCGCTAAATATATTTGGATAAACCTTTCAATAGGCTACTTTTCTTAGCAATGTTTTATACTAAAAGTTTTGAAGGTGTTCTGGAATAAAACCCAAAATGAGAGCTTTTGAAAGAATCCATTTGAAAGAAATAATTCATGTTTTTAAATGCTTCAATTTCCCCCCTTTCCCCCCCCCATCCTCAAATGCTTTATTTGAACAGACATATTATTCTTATTTTTCTGAATGACCATTACCGTTAACTACCTGAGGCATCGATGCAAGGCTGCAGTTGATTCTTTGATTTTTAGACCTAAACACCCACTTTAAAAATAATAACTGAAGAATGAATGCAGACAAAAGCCTAAAATTTGTTTCTGTTGTTTGTTCATATGCTGGTGATTTAGTTGGTGTTGAAGATGCACTTGTTATAAGTTCTGAGTTAGAATGTTTTGAATGTAACTTACACCTTAAATTTTTGTGAAAAATGAAAATGTCACAAAATTCAAAATTCTTCACGCATCGAAATATCTAGGCATAGGGATACACAGTGTTGCATGAGAAACGTCATGCAAGAAATAAAACATTGAGAAGTATTACATAGTTACTAAATTAAAAATAATTTCGGTCATTTTTGACCGTTGACATGGCAAAATCTCGAGGCGAAAAATATTTTTTACATTCCAGTTTTGAAAATAAACTGTTAAAATAAAAACAGCATCACTGCACTGAGAAGGCACTAGTGCGAATAAGAATGGACTGCAGTGACTTACCTTACATTTAATCAAATATAAAAAACTACCCGACAATTTCAACTAATATTTTTGTACTTGCATGAACATAGTGATACTATTCGAAAACCTCGGACAGTTCCAAATTTTTATGCATATTGCTTTTCTTAGTTACATAAAAAAATTAAAATATACGAATATTAAATAACGCTGCCAAAACTATCGAGTATCAAGAACAATCGTTATGAATGGTGCATTTAACTTACAATTAAGATCTCCTGTAATTAAATCGAAACAGGCAAAAGGCCTGAAATAAACTTGGTTTTGAAATTCAATGTCGTTGCCGGTAATGAGTCGTTGGTTTTGAAATTCAATTACGGTTCTCGCTTCTCGGACGACTGATTATCTCACATGAATTATTCACTCGCTTATTTGCACAGACTTCGATAGCACCTGGCCGGCTATAATTGATAGAACCTGGCCGGCTATAATTAATAGAACCTGGCCGGCTATAATTGAAAGCACCTGGCTGGCTATAATTGATAGCACCTGGCCGGCTATAATTGATAGAACCTGGCCGGCTATAATTGAAAGCACCTGGCCGGCTATAATTGATAGAACCTGGCCGGCTATAATTGATGGCACCTGGCCGGCTATAATTCGTTGAGGTACTAACGTCGTTCTCGAGACCCACAGGGAAAATTGAAGTGGAGAGGTGGTCTAACACTTGTAGCACTGTAAACTGCGTCTTATTTACATTATGGACTTCAAAATTCCAGTCAGCATGGCATTGAATTCCTGTCAGCATTGCATTCTTCTACTTCAGAATCTCTCGCTCTTCTGCCGCGATTATTCGTTCCACTCTTTTCACGGTACTCAACCTAAGCATCTTTGTATTAGCCCAAGTTCTGGATAATCGAAATCAACGCAAGGTCAACATGAATATTCCAAAAACAAAATTTCAATTTTCCGCTCCATTTATATAATACTACTAAACAATACTGAAGCTCGTGTAATGCTTCCAAAGGGAAGACCTACATTTGGAGCAAACACCACAATTTACACACTGTGCTTTATTTCCTTGAAATCTGAGTTCAAAATCAGCAAACTGTACTCACTTTGATGAAAACGTATGTACTTCGCCACACAATTTCATTCCCACCTGTTTCCCACCTGTACATTCTACTACTCTAAACAATTTATTTAAAGACAAACCTTTCATAGCTGCAAGTATTTACTTTGAGCTAAAAATTCCTATTTTTTATTTCCATGTTTTTCCGTGTTTCATCGCATTTCTGAAGATATACTCGGTGCCTATAAGCCAAACCTGCCATTTGGAAGATGGTCTCACCTCTGCAAAGGGAAGTTGTACAGTTTTGAAGGCTACATTTCATTCACAATAACCGTTGCATTTGGCACGAACGCCCCAAGTCGCTGTAAAAACGTGCTCACATTTGAGGGTCTGGCCGGCGAGGGCGGTGAGCTTCCGGCGCTTGAGAGTGCGGGGCAGATTGCAGCGCGCTCCGGACGTCTCGATGGGGTTCCGCTCCAGGTATTCCGAGAGCCACTGCAACGAGCAGTCGCACACAAACGGGTTCCGGCCCAGATGTCTGCGAATACAACTTTGTTTTAGTTTGCTCAACAGTCGCGAGCGCTCGAATTGAACATGGCGCGTAGTCATGTAACGATCGCAATCAAACGAACTTGATATGAAGTGAAATAATTGTAAGAGGAAGAACAGAAAACATGTTGCACCCGCAAAAAAATGAAACGGAAGAATAATTCAAACTGCGATAGAAGTATCTTGATGGGAAAGAGCCTGAGATCGTCGGCTGAAGAAGAAAGGTGCCCAGTCCATTCTAGCTGCACTTAAGTTTCATCTATGCCAGAAAGTTACCAAGTGTATTCATACAAGGATATAACATTTAAACAAATTAATAACGATCAACATGGAATGACACCTTGAAATACTGAAGACCTGATGCATACCTAAACATATTCCTATGATCCCAACCAATGAAAAAAGGAAGAACTTCGCATCAAAATATGAGAAATATAAGGCGAACTTCGTTGACAAAATGAGAGGAAGGACTGAAATCATTAGGGCATAGATTTCCTCTCCGAATTCAGAAGTGACAATACGTACTTCAGTCCGGACTGAATTCGCGAGCCCACACACGCACGTTTTGATAAACACTTCACGAAAACTTTAGAAAGCCACAACTAGATGGAACAAATTCGAATTACGAAAAAGATTTCCTTAACTATAATATAGGTAAATAATTCTATACACGCATATTCAAAGGAAAATTATATAACTTTCCAACTACACCTTCAAACAAATTTGATGTAATTACCTGTACATTCGATTGTCTCCAACGGGATCGATGCAAACGTATAGTCACTACCATTTACAAAAGCATACAATTTAAAACAATTCCAAAAATAACATGACCGATAGTATGGAAGTAATAAGACAAGTTTCCGTAAATAAAATCCCGATGACTTAATGCTGCATACACTCTCGTGCCTCTGTAAATCCCGATGACTAAATGCTGCACACACACTCGTGCCTCTGTAAATCCCGATGACTAAATGCTGTACACACACTCGTGCCTCTGTAAATCCCGATGACTAAATGCTGCGCACACAATCGTGCCTCTGTAAATCCCGATGACTAAATGCTGCACACACACTCATGCCTCTGTAAATCCCGATGACTAAATGCTGCGCACACTCTCGTGCCTCTGTAAATCCCGATGACTAAATGTTGCACACACTCTCGTGCATCTGTAAACACAGCAACTCCTGCTTGTCACGACGCACTTTTGGCAAGTTGTTCATTGGAATTTTTTTATAAATTCAAAATTCATGGTGGCAGTTCAAGTTCTAAATGCAGACTAGCTATCAATTTCTAATTTTCAAAGGCATATTTTGCGTCAGCTACAGTCCTATATGAGAGGAGCCATTACTAATAACCTCCTTGCATGAACGGCTTACGTGCGAACCATGTTATGTCGCAAACGCACACACAGCTGTTTTTTTTTAAAATGAGCTCCACGCCACAAACGATGTCACGAAATAATTCTTCCCTCCATTTCACAAAAGGTCTGCCGTTAGTTAAAACGTACCCGACACCTAGTTACCTGCACCCCCCCCTCTCCCTAAAAAAGGTTCCTATAAACTTGTTAATTTTGACGGCCTGCCTCCCAAGCTACTTATGGCCCAGGACAGCGCAGACCGGCGCGTCAGCAGGGGTCAAGTTCCACGCGTCACCTCGGAATGGTGACCGGAAAACTTGATCGCAGCGTGTTCATATCTTGGATCAAGGATGGGACTTTCAACACGAACTCGTACGATTTTCACGTACCTCCTTGTTAATATTCGTAGAAAAGCAGAAAAATTATTCATTTCATTAAATAGATAACTGATTTACAATAGATTATAGTAACCTTTTAAAATAGATGACATATTAGCGCTATTTCCTTCACCGCGTGAGAACTACACATGTTTCATATTATAATACATTTAATAATTTGCAAATGAAGCAAAAAAACAAACAGGTTCGAGTAAATCTTACTTAGAAGATTGAACAAAACCCACCGCACAGATAAGAACGTTTGTAACGTTACAAAATTTCTGCTCATAAACATCTGAATAGCATAAAAAAAGGGACACAATCTGGAAGAAAATGTCTGATTGAAAGCTACAATGCTACGGAGAGTTAATGACCCGAAGAGCCAAACGAAACTTCCTTTCCACGCTTCCTGGTAGATTCATGCGTTCCAACGCGGCGCACGTTAAAATGGCACAAGAAAACATTTCGACAAAACTTAGATCCTTGTTGGAACTGAATTTTATGAGCGCAAATGAATTATAACTTACGAGATCCAGGTCAACACTGTTTTTAAAAAAAGTGAGAAAGAAGAGCGATCGAAGGAATCATTATTATCACATCACAATACGTATGCATAGCTTTTTTGCTTTTTCCTTTTTCAGCTCCGTACTGAAGACCGACAGCATGAATTACAACGCATTAGCAGCAGACCGAGTTAGTAGAACCGATGCCGTTTCTTTTGAAGCCGAGCTGGGGATACCTCGCACGTATTGCTCTCAACTAGCCAGAGTGATCGCAGAGATACGCAGCGAGGGCCCGCACAGAACCGAGGCATTAGCAAGTAATGCACTCGGCTGGTTTACTGCGACACCTCAGCCAGCGCCGCGTAGATACAGCAGCTCGCTAGCCTGCAAATGACCACCTTAATTGCGACTTAATGGACCCAGTCGTGACATGAGCCAGACCATTATGTGCTTGCTGCGGTCTCGCTGTGCTTTTGCACAAAAGATGGCCTAAAAAAGGACTTTTCATGCCATTTTAATTGGATACTTGCTCAGGCGTAACAATACTTCGTCGCCAAAATACCCAAGAGTAACTGTTAGTTCAGGAGGCTGAATGTTTTCTCAATTTTCCATACTATTTCCTTTCGACCAATGGTTCGTATTTGATATTCAAGGAATCAAAAACTCAGATTGAAAGCAAAACAACACCTAAAAGCGTGGATAATTTTCAAAATCGCACACCATGGCGATTTAGGATACTGACGCAGGATGAGAAGTGATGAATTTCTCACGAATAAGAGTGAAACTATTCCAAGAAAAGAAATACAAATGGAAGAGAGCATGTCAGGCAGCCACCTCCAGTAGTTTGAATGCAGCGGGCGGGCTGACGCCAATCTTGCAGATTTCGTAAACAAGCTCAGGACTAAATTTACTAACATATAATTATTATTAATATCATCATTGTTACATACTAAGAGTTACTTTGTTTACTGCTACAGAGCTACACCAAAGGCAGTTTTAGGAGAGCGAAAAGTAGGGACTATTTAACATGGAATAGGGAACGCGGAATCTATGCACTTGTGACGAAATTAGGAATATGTTAACGAATATAGATTTCTGG
>VOMN01136304.1:0-17110 GCA_014899125.1 Orchestia grillus | reverse complement strand
TTTCTGATTTTGCTTGTCCCGATAAAACCTTTTATACATGAATGGTACGCATACTTAAAATAAGTGTGAAGTGTATAAGATATAGTAAAACACTAGAGTACTCGTGACCCGTTGGGTCAAATAATATTGATCAAAATCAAACCGTATCCGGAAATATATCCCATGCACTCAAGTCGGTATCCACAATACAGAATTAAACGANAAGACGACCAGAGTTTTAGTATTATATAGATAGATAGATAGATTATATGTTAAATGTTTACCACTGAACATAAAGGGGAAGTTATCAAAAATGACGAACAAATGTTTTTCAAGTCCTGAAATGAAAAATGGAAAATGTGTTCCTTTTACTGCTACTTTTTTTAGAACCATTGTTATCATTGGAAGTACTACGAAAATAAATGCAGCCTAAACACCGTTCGAAAAATCAAATTTTACTTTCAATCTCATCTCATTTTTGTCCACAGAACGCCGCCGATGACGATCGATGATGATACACAATGTTTGTACTGTACATACATCCAGCTTTAGACGAGCACATTATCTGAACAAGACCTTATTTGACCGTCGGACTCCAGTAGTCTCCTGTCGTTGTTATGTTTGTATTCACCAAGCGCAAACTAATGTCATTAATCTTGATAAGAATTTCGACAGAATTTTTAATGCCACCTCTCTCATTTTACAATTTGAACACATTTGCTAGTATTACGTATAGCAATTTTGACCTACTCAATTACTTCATGCCGCCTGTAGGTGATCAATAAGTTGTATCCTAGATACTAACCCCCTGAGCTGTCAAATTTATTGTCTAGCAGACTTTCTACTCGCGGGTCGTCTATAATATTTTATTGGTTACAGGAATGATAATGGCGCCAACCAACGGGATATTTTTGGACAAAATCTCATTTAATTGGTAGGCAGTTTCTTTACCTTGCAATCCCACACAAAAACTTCGTTTGTCCCGACGTTTGAGTCATCGCTCGCCTAAATTACATAATAAAATACAGTATCTCGGTCGATGACTTTCACTGACGCGTAGTTAATTTACTTCGTCTCTCCGGAAAAGCAACTTCGAGCTACGCTGCATCGCTGAAAGCAATCGTTGAATCAAACATTTGAGACAATTCTCAGAGAGAAGCAATCCCTGGGCCGAGATATCTAAGCCGCCGAGGTTTGCGTTCATCCAATTAAGATGCAAACGTATCCGTCTAAAATGAATGGAGTCTACACTTCAATAATTGATTTCGCATTCCATGCTGATGTGGAAAACTCGTTCAAATATTTTCGTTCGACAAGATGAATGGTTCCTAAACATTACCCTTAGATTGATTGATTTTCCTTACTCGATGCCGAAGAAAATTACATATCAGCTCACACTGAGTAATGAATTACACCTTACTCTTCATTTTTACCGCCGTGATGCATGCGTCCGATCGCAGGAAAGCAGCAATGGATCCACTCGGTGCGAAATATGCCTTCCTTAGATCGTGGAGCTAATTCAGACAACAGTAGTAAGTTTACTTACTTCTCCTAACATACAAAGTTTCTTGGCTTAGCGCTGTTAGTTTGGGCTTTGGAGGGCAATCATTTTGACGAAATAGAAAACTTAGTGCAGATATTTACAGCGACCCTGTGATGTAATGAGAGAGTTCAGGTGCTCAAGGTGCTCTGCTTGTACAGGTGCGTGCTGCTTGCATGCAGGCGGATAAACTATGGGACGCTTGTGTACACAGACTCCCTTATATGTACTTCGAAGAGAGGTCAAAGCACATAGTACGTGCATGATCATTTTTTATAGAAGGCATGGCATCGCTCGTTAAAAGAAGTTGAATGAAATGTCGCGCATTTTATTGTGTAGGATAAAATTAAGGCTTTACATCGAATGGTTTAATAATTCTAAATTATTGTTTTCATCATACGTAAGTATTCTTTTGACGTCGTTACCAAAAACACAATGAAACTTGAAGAGAATTTCTCAAAATAAGTTTTCCTTTGTACTACAGTGCACAGATCTCGTTGAAATAAAAAATAAATGAGTACAAAATCTAAGAATGAATTTTAGTCGCGTGATCGATTTGTGCTATCCAGGGAGTCCAAGCAAATACGGAACCCGAAATCATGGGAATCCTAGATCCCCAGATCCCCAGATCTAATACCGTGTGATTATTTTCTATGAGGACACTTAGAGACGAATGTATATTAATCCACAAAACACCGAAGAATTGAAAGAAAGAATCGCTAACGAATTCATTGTACTAAAAATGATTGACAGTTAATCAATCGAGTTGTTTACTACATACTAGTTTAAGAACTTTTCTCAAAAACTCAAAATAAAGTTAAATTGTGGCGTGTACATTCTATTGTTTGACTTTCCTGCAAAAACATGTTTCTGACAGACTTCAGTAGAGTAATAATTATTACTCTACTAAAAATATCCACCTATTATAATAGGTGGATATTTTTGAAGACATTTTATCAAAACGTACACCATTTGTTGAAAAGCGCTCAAGGAAAATATAGTCGAAACAGAACAAATTGCAACGAATAATTTTTGAAAATATTGTTTTCATTTCGACTTGCAGTTTTCGTAGGACACCCTGTACACCTGGCGTCACTCAGCAGCACTTCCAATTAGACGGTCCAGAACTGTCAGCTGTTCTGTTTCATAAAAAAATGACGTACAAGCCTCGAGATCACATCCAGCTAAATCAGTCATGGATTGCTGCCATGTTTGCTCCTCGTGCTTCATTTGGTTCGAGTGACTTGCTGGCTGATATTAGAGGGACAGACTCGTGACTTGAATTTTGACTGGCAGGGCCCGCCTCTTCGAAGTTAGAGCGCACACAATACGATTCTCATCGTTTCACAGAACAGGAATCCTACAAAATGATCTCTTCTCGGAGTTTCAGTTTGTTTGCACGAACGTTTAATGTGACGTCAAATGCTCTGCAAAAAATTTTTAATGGTTTGCTCAGGTTTTTGCTACCCCATAAAACATCTCCTAGAAAGTTAGCAAATGGAATGTAAATTCACTCTAAAAACAAGGTTCAAATACGATGTTCTCACTGAAAAATTTGCCTTTTGTGCAAAGTGCAGTAGTTCTCATTCAACGACGGAGATCAATACGTTTTGCAAGTGGTTGAATCAGTGAAGTGTCATGTAAGATCATTGAATTAAAAAAAGCATGAACAAAACTGTTCGGCACATTTCGATTCCTAAAGTAGATTTATGAGAAAACACTCGGAGTAGAAAACGTCTTGAGACCATCAATCTTTGGAAGTTTGACGATATGATCAATTTATCACTATACTTTTTCAATCGAAGTAACCTTTCAGTTCAACCAAAAACTTTCTAAACTGCAAAATTTGTCTGCGTGTTTTTTTTTAAATGAATAACGTAGTTCCAAAGAGTAAATGATATTGCAATTATAGCTTTGATCATAGTTCTATGCTTTGGACGAGCGTCGCTCCAAGCGCGTGTCCCCACCAGTCTCAGGTTCTCAAAGATGATTTGTTTCATTTTCTGTATTCGAAAATGTAAACAACATGTTCATGGCTATGAGATTTAGCTTCTGAAAAATTCACACGTTTGATGAAGAATTTTTTTTTTAAGTAAGGTAAGTGTAAATCTTTTTGTACGACTGATATTTTTCATTCATGATAAATAATAGAGCACGTCATATGTCTGTGTTAAAGTTCAAATGGAAAACTTTCATCAGCAAAAATGTGCCACGATTGTCCTCTTGTTACTTTCTACCATGCAGGGAAATTTNTAAAGCAAAGTGCAGACACAGTTTATTTAAATAATTCTTCAGTACGGCAAAGTTATTAATAACTTTTCTACTCAAAATAATAATGTAATACTAAGGTATTACATTATTATGTATCAAAATAATGCAAGGTCAAACTTTGCCATGATTTTTCAAAACAAATTGCGTAATACAATGCTTGATGACATTACAAAAGTGTCTACACCTCGGTTGATGTCCATGTGCAGTAGTTTCATTGCAATTTTATTGGTTCGGAAAATCAAATCAGTGTTTTATCGATGCGAAAACGGTTTCACAAATTACTAGGAATATCTGGTGAATACTACACAATATTTTGCATTGGAATGGTCGGCTGGTGATATAACTCATACTATGATCTAATGCGAGCAGCCGATTTTCACCTTAATCCATTCCTGAATAGTGAAAAACAACCGTTTTTGTTCAACTGGTACTACAATGAGACGTCCAAATTTGTGATTCAGTGGACTATCACAGAGAATAAATTACTGTCGCTTCATTAGAAAGAGTACGTGAGACCAAAATAGGCTGAATATTCATCGTATCTTATACAACATTATCTTCAGAGATAAAATCTTGCACGGACCTTGATATGAGCATTATTAGGCAGTGGAAATCATGCTGAGCGACACGCACCTCCTAACGTAAGAACGAGATATTCATTGTTAGCTCGAGCTGAGCTTGTGTAAAAATGTTGCTGCCGAGTTCACTGTTCACCTACACTGCACTGCTGCTACGAGTATGTTACGATCTATACAAGTGCAGAATGTGTCATAGGAGGGGAGGTTAGAGAAAATAAATGGCTCAACGTTTTTTGGTAGATTTAGTGTATACTAACAGAAAATAATTTTAGTTTCCGTAATTTTTAAGCATTTTTTCAGCCGCTTTTAGCGTTACATTTCTTTAATGTCTCACGTACAGCAACAATACATTTGAACAGTGAACGGTGATTTCTGACTTCATTCTGAAACAAGCAACTTACAATATTTCTTTCTGCTACAGATTCGGAACCATGGATTTAAAAGTTGCCATATTTAGGATCTAGCTAAATTGAAAATCATTATGATCAATATGTATTTTTAGAGCTCGCCCCCACTGATGGCTCCCTGATCGCCGTAAACCACATCGTTGAGTGATAATAAGCGTGCGTAATGTCGGCCATAAAACACGACCAACACCAAAATAGCCGAGGCCGACGGACTTGAAAATTTATGCTGGCTTTGTCCCCTCGCCAAACATGACGCGGAAATTAAACACTCTGCTGATATCATCGAAATGACTTTCAACTTGTGTTCTTTTTTGGAGGTAGATCGAAGTCAAATACAGACGCGAGTTAAGGTTAATAATTAGTTGATCTAAAATAGAAGGTGAGTTTAAACATAGAGAGTTATACGCCACAACACGCTGTTTAACGCCCCGAAATATACGGTGGTGTTTCCCATTTGAACTGTTGAAGCTCGACATAATTAAGAAGCATTTCTCATTGTCAGGGGCCATCGTTAAAGTAATTAGACTGGGCAATAGTCGAAGAAAAATCTTGTGCATATAGTATTTCAATGAATCCGGGAGTGATTTTGCTTGATAAGTCCGAAAAAAGCATTAGTTTTACTGCACCATGTCTAGTTTTTTGAGTCAATGTCCCTCCATTTTAGCTCAATTAACTGCTAAAAAATGTTCTGACTGATGCACATATGTTGACATTAGTGGTTTTAACAAAACTTTTTATTTACCAAAGTATTTTGTTGATACGAAAAGGAAATAATAAGAATTAGAAAGCGAGCTAACATACAAACAAAGAAAGCACATGTACAGATTCAAAATTGAAAATGTACTTTGGCAAAGATATTTTGTCAAGAAAATCCAGGCAATAAATTTATGTTTTTGTGAACACTGTGAATGTTTAACAGGAGGAGTGTCTCATTGTAAACACCACCATTGGTCCGCCTTACTTGGATGTACTTGGAGAAGTTTCGGCCGTCACGCCGAGACTACACTGGGGTGCCGCCACTTCAAAAAAGATCATAGCGTCCAAAGGTCATCGGAGCCGAGTTTCCGTCTCCTTCCCTCATATCCTTATGGAGACGTTCGACTTAATTATTGTTCGTAGCTACCATCTCAGAGATTTTTAAAAAAATAATCAAGATAACTGAACGAGGAAATACATTTTTATATTTATATTCGTACCAATGTCACGAACAGTTCAAATCAAGTTGGTAGCAAAGTTTTCATAGTTTTCGCTTCTGTGTTTGGCAGCGAAGTTTGCATTGCATCTACGAAGGCTCGCTACGCTGATGCCTCATTTTGGAGCATCGTTTCCACAAAATTTACGGCCTTCTTGACCTAATGGATCTGCGAACCATCAACAACCCGTGCTTCAGGTTTTTCGAACGCCAAATCTGGAAATGCCCTGCAGATACGCCCGAAGCACTCCGCTTTTTGCCGAGCCATCTGACGAACTGCTGGGTCAAACCAAGTTTGATGTGGAAAGGGGAAATGATCTTCTCTAGCTCAAATAAAGGTTTTTCCTACGTATTGGCAGCTGTAAGTGAAGCCCATATTTGTTCGAGGCGGCCGGTCATGACAAAGCAGTTTACTCGGCCTCTATTGCTCCATATGCAAAGAAAGCATGGCTTCTATTTAGTATAATCAGATTGCCTGTCAAAACGAACAATGAACATTATCAGTCATTAATATATATATGACTTCAGTGGAATGAGTAACATTTCGAGGAGATCGTTAACCTTGACGGATTTCATTCAAAATGGTTCTCACTTCCCAGGAATGAAAAAAAATCTATATTTTGAAAATGAAACTCCTTTTTGGTTGCAGGTATCGTAGGAAAGTGCATTATATAATTTTTTCTTAGACAAAACCTTATAATTCCAAACGAAACGGAAGCTAAAATTAAATTTCAACGGAATAAATACACATTGTTCTAACAATCATAATGAAAACTATCGACTACAGCAGGCCAGCGGATGTTGTACGTATGTATACCGTTGCTGTGACGCTCTCGTGCTGAAAGTTGGAGTTGCAATCATATTGCAGGTACATAATTTCTGTACTGTTAACGCACCACCTGCCGAGCTACTCTAAGCCAGTAACAACATCTCGTGCAGATTAAACTTAGAAGCCAACAATCAGCTGCAGAGTCAGCTGCACGCCTACGCACCGGGACGACCAGCTCATATTGAAGTTGAGCTGCACAATTAGCTGGACACCTGGACATAGAAATGGAGAATTGGCAAGAGCAAATCTTGTTCCACACCTACGAGTTGAATGAGCGCCACCGCCACTCGTCATGCCAAATAGCACAATTAAAAGCATAACGAGCATCGCCGCTACGAGTGCTGCCTCCAAAATATCCTACTAAGAGTTCAATCATTAAGACAGCTGAGTAGAAGGGGTTATGATAGTAGTAGTAGTAGAATAGGGTCACTAGCGCTTCAGAGACAGCGGAGTGCAGAACCATTTGTAGAAGTCAGCTAACCCAACGGCTGCTGTAGAATAGCGAGTTCGGAAGCAGCAGTCGAACCAACTAGAGGGAAAGGGCAAGAAAGAACAGGAGAATTGTAGGAGTAAGACCAACTAGAGAGAGTGAAGGCAAGAAAAAAGAGGTGGATTGTAGTAGTACGGCCAACTAAGAACACCTGGGACTGCGAATATCTGGCTAGCGATACGAGAAGAATGTGAGCAGTGTAACGTTATTGCTGCACTCATAAAAAGGGACTCACAAGCTTTAAGACGTAACCATCAACCGATTTTTAAAAAATAGTTCGTAAGTGCACAGTGAGTTCGATATTCAATATTTACACACGTCGTCCAGTACTGTACTCCAGTAGTCCAGTCCAGTACATTCAGCACACGTCAAAAGCTTGCAAAATTGACCGAATAATGTACGCCGCAGTAATGCACGCAACAGCAATGCACGCAACAGTAATGCACGCAAAAGTAATGCACGCAACAGTAATGCACGCAACAGTAATGCGCGCAGCAGTAATGCATGCAACAGTATTGCACGCAACAGTAATGCACATCAACTCATTTCTTACAAGCCTCGCACAAAACTTCCACCTGGGGACGAAATGGTCGTTCCTTCGTTTCCATTGAAATCTCTTTGATCAACACCGCAGCGCGCTGGAGAAGCAGAACCTATTCCTTAGGACGTTCGGTACACAACGCGCTGCGCTCGTCGCGCCATTGAGGCACAATGGAGCGCCTGGCCAGGAACGCACTGCAACCTAACAGCCGAGAATTTTCTCACAGAAGGTCAAACATTCCCAGAAATTCCCATTTCGTCTAAGCGAGTCCTCCTTTATGTGCTGCAGAGAATCATCATCCTCCAATGTAATGCCAGACCCAGCGTGGTAAGTCAGATTTACTGGACTGCCTGAATTTTTCGTATCAGTCCAGAGTTGATTAAGACATAGTAAGAGGGCCGGAACAACGAGGGATTATACTGATATATTTGTGCTTGGTGCTTGCCTGTTTTCAGCTTTAAAAAGTTCCATTCTGTACAAAAATGAAATTGGATTGAAAAAATAGAAATTCACTGATGCTGAAGTATGATGTGGTGCTGGAATTATTCGTGTACGCCGCAGTGAATTGTACAGTAATCAATCCACCCATTATTTCATGTGGTTTGTAATAAATTCTTAGAGCAATTAACTTGTATGAAAGCCAATTTTGAGTTCATTATTTATTTTTAACTTTCAGCGATGCCCTTTGCTTCAAAGCATAGAATGAAAAAAAAAGTTACTAATCTAAAAGTTCATCTTGAAAAAAGTTTCTGGTGATGATCAAATTTAATAAAGATCGTCCAGCACAATCTGACCGAAGTCTTAAAATAAGAACGCATCCCCATAACTGTAGTGCTCTAATAGTAGTGAAATAGTGCTCTTCCATCAGAGTTACGCTCCATACATTAGGTGATTGACGTCACGCACCAGCCTGTTCTGAGCACGAATCTCAGCGCCTAGCTCGCCGCTGATCAATTCACGATTTCCATGGGATGAGGCAGACGGGAACCGCTGGGCTGCACCACAGGACTCTCTAGGACGGCGGTGTTGCGTCCGCTCGCCAGTACAGCAAATTTGCTCAGCATGATGACATGAAAGTATGTACGCCCAACTTTGCAAACGGTTCAAAATACTGTTCGTGCAAGTATTCGGGATATATGATGAAAATGAGCCAATTTCAAAAATTAATAATTGTTAGTTGCAATACATTTTTTTGTTCCCTGGGTAGCTTGACTAGCGATGCAGGTGATCACGCTGAGGTGAAACTCATATTGTTCGAAAGAGGTAAGCGAAGACAAAACTATTCCATTGAATCATTTTCAATGAAGGCGTTAATGTCGAATCCCGTAATGAAACCATCATTTAGACCCCTAAATCTATGGTACAGCAAAGCCTGTCATTTGTCTGTTATGCGCTGAATAACGCCGAGTAACATACAAGTGCTTCTGAATAGACTATCTAAATATATATATGTATATGTATATACATATAGATGACTTTTCTGTACGGCCATAGACCGTAAGCTACCACACGTTGTGTGCAGAAAGTCGCCGAATCATTAAACCCACGAGTAAAAAATCTAGCAAGTTGAAATATGATTAAACCTTGAACGGCGAAAAAATTACATGGATTCAATGGGAATTTCAGTCACGGTAGTCATTTGAGGTGATGTTATAAAAAGTGAGTTAATGAGAGGAGGAGCACGTTTGCCACGTCAATGTCAGGGCGCTCGCTGTGAGGGTGGAAGGCAATACTTGCTGCAATCATCGGTTTTTGTGAAAGTTAATATAACGGATGGGTTCACTATGTACTATAGGTGTTAGAGGAGTAATGGCCGCATTACTAATTTCATACATCTTTTCTCACAGAAAGTTTTCAATAGTCGGTGTTTTTTATGGAAATGGGTAGAGCTAGCGATACATCACTAAAATGTAAATAATATATTACTTTAAGAAGCAAATTACTCTTACATTACTCCCACAGAAAGTAACGTTGCTGAATTAGAAATGAAGGGTGATTCTTAAAAACGAGATAAAGAAAATCCCTTATGACTTCTGAAATAATCGAAGGAAATTGAAAAATTGAAAATCGACAAACTGTTGAGATTTACAAGTTTCATTTTGATTACTTTTATAAGACGATATTCTTCACGTGCGAAGGCTGTACATTACGCCGCTAATGAGTTCTGGTCCTAATTACCGGATTTCTGCTTCGATGCATAGCCTGAGTTGATACAGATGAAGTCTTATCTTTGTATTGTAGATTCTTCCCTGTAGGTATCCTTTACGGATACATTGCTGTTAAATAAAACTAGTATTTCAAAGAATTTCACAGATGCTTAATTTTTCAAAGTTCTTTCGATGTGATAGGAGTTGTTGAAGATTCTTATTTGGTCCCGTCATTTTCACGTATATTTTTCTGGTATTTCTAATTTGACGCATGAGGGACATTTAAAAAAGTTTTGATGCACCTAACGCTCAGCAATAGAACTGGAGCAAAATTATCATAGAAATTTATAATAATATAAGACTACCTCAACTAAACATCCATATGAAGTAATGATGAAATGAGAAGAGACCAGACCCACGGCACGGCTTCTGCTTAACCTAACCTAACCTAACCTAACATAACTCAACCTAACCTAACCTAACCTAACTTAACCTAACCTAACCTAATATATATATCGCCATGAGAGCCTTTGCATAGGATGCACAGAAAACATGCACAGAAAATGGAGTGGGTGATAATGAGCACCTACATAAACATGTTTAAACATAAACATATAAGGTTCATTACGGTGTTGCAAGAAAGACAGTTTCAACGTGAGTTCTCGTAATTTTACCTTCACCCGTTCCATGAACCTCACCACACCTCCAAGCGTAATACTTTCTTGCGAGACCCAATATAAGGGTCTTAAACTATTCTGGCAGAAATACCGAGCCCAACCCCATCGAAAACTGCAGGTCTTACATGAAACACAAGCTTGCCTCCGCGAATACTTTCTCTGTTCCGCTGCTGAAATAGCAGTGGAGTGCCGTCGACCGGAATTACCCCAGGAAACTGGCAGTATCGATGTCCAAACGTCTACGTATGGTCTTAGAAGCGGAGGGCTAGGTGTGAAATACTGATTGGTATGCTTCTATTAATTTTCCAAGTCTTTAACGCTATTTGCAGTAAAGTTGTCTCTCTCGTTTTTTTTTGTGGCAATCAAATTCTGTTCTGATGATAGTACTATTACGATACATACAAAACTACGCATATTACGTTATTAATGACAGTATACAGGCACAACGGAAGTGCATTTGCAGCCGAGGTGAAAGTAAAGAATGATTCGGAGTTCTTTAGGAAACAAAGCCGTTGCATTTCGGCACAATATGTGATCATTTCGTAGTCGAAAATGTGTCGTGCTGATCTTGACCAGCACTTTACGCTCAAGTTTGAGATGGATTCCTCGCGCGTTGCAACTGCACTCTACATCTGCTGAATTGGCTTTTCGGTACTTTGCATTTGGTGTTATTGATGACAAAAATCCTTTGACGATGTTCCAGGAGCATTTCCTAAATAAATGCTTAGCAAAGTATTAGACATTTTCCTTCATACCGCAAGCGGCTGCATGACAGGGGAACATTCACAGCTAACGTGAGGAACACTTGGAGTTGGCAAAGGGGTAGAAAGATGTTCATAATTTATCCACATTCAGGTACGCATGGCATTGGACTCGTTCTCGTACTATCTCACCCTACGGCGTGTATATCATCCATATCAATATATATCATCCGGAACTATATTTTTTCTTCTGCTGGAACCTAACTATCACTGTGACAAAAATGAGCTCCGCTTGTTTATGGAAGGTGATTTGCTCCACAATCGATGTAAATGTATTTCTGTTCCCAAGGCTGGTACAACAAACATGAATAACATTTGAGAGTTTGAAGCTCCGGCTGTGCAAAATAATGCATGAGGAATATGTTGGAATATATGTGATGATATAAAGGTTGTGACTTTTTAACCTGAAATAAAACTAGGTAACACGTACAAAGTTTTCTTGCATGCCGGAACGAGAAAATCATGAGAGAATGAGTGGCCAAACGATCTCCGACCTCAGGAGAGAAAAGTGCTATTCTCTCATGTTGATTCAGAGGAAGTCGAATTACATGATCATTTCACCTGAATTGCAAGCAAATTATTTTTCATTATTAAATCTGAACCAAGTACCATGGACTGATTGCTGGCATAGGCCTATAGAGTGAATTAATTGTAAATTTAGAAACTGATGAATTGCGCTCCGAATATTTTCCACATCATAGTTTAGCCCGCCACGCAGTTAATGATTTCATTTATAGTTCTATTGGCCCCAGCTTATCGTTTACACCAACATGGGCACCACAAGCCAAATTTTACACACCGGCATTTCCTTTCAATAATTAGGAATATGTTAAAGTATCCGCTCGCATTTTATAGCTTTCGTTCCACTGTAAGTTTTATTTTATTGCACAAGAAAGTATTCAATTAATTCGAACAATAATTTTTATTTTCACTATAAAATATCGTCATTTTACACTTAATTAATGACCTGCCAGTGAATCGAAAGTAAAATTCTAATTTTCAAGTTGATTATAATGTTTAATTTTAATTTTGTTTTCTTACTGTTTCAAAACTCACTTCGTATCATGCGTTGTATGTCACTTATTTCAGAAACCTCTATCTTTTCTTTTTCTTTTCTTGCTTTCTTTTCCATTTTGAGGCTTGGTCTCCTGTGCTAAAACTACATAAATTATATCAAATGCATGCAAACAAGCAGAGGATTCAAGATTTTGCACAAGAACAATGCCAGTTTTATCGTTGAATTATGCCTAATATCATTTTATGCCGAAAGTACTAAAGTTTGCTGGCAATTCAACTCATGACGTTCACGACACCATTTTTACTTATTTCTACAAGTTGAACAAACGATAATAGAACTGTCCATAGAAAATGCATTATAGGTAAAAAAAGAGTGAATTTTTGGTTTTAAAAATAAAGCGGCACATATTGTAGAGAATTGAACAAGTGTAAGTATATTAATGATAGAATGACACATATGGCAGTCAATTGAGCGAATGTAGGTATATGCCATTCACCAACGGGAGGTCTTCTCAATGCGAGAAACAGCTTCGCACCAAAATAATCATTGCTAAAAATTACAATTATCCTTAGTTTCGTTGTTCGCCTGTCACACATGGACTGCGCATTCTGATTGTAAAAGTTTCCGCTGTACAGTGGCAACCAGAATGACTGCAGACAATGTGTCAACTATGTTCATCGTGATTCTTGTATGAGGATTTTTGTGCAGCGATGCAGAGCACAAAATGGAAGAGGTCCGCATTGAACATTTCTTCGTAGAAATACTTATTTCTGATTCAGAATCTCTTCTGCATACGATGGTCCAGCACCAGAATTAAATTATATATTTTTTCTCAGTATTTCTCTTCCAGCGTGAAACGATTTCTGTTCCTTGGCCAGGATTACTGCCGAGCCGTTTAATAGTTCCCTCGGCCGGGGTTACGGATTTTCTGTTCACTTTTTCTGCCTGAGAATATGTGAAGTATATTTTGTACAATTGTTAGCGAAGTTCGAAGAAATGAAACAAAGTTTTACACAATACTCAAATACGCTGGAAAACCTCCGGGGCCGAGAGACTCCTCAGAATAAACGACGTTTGTCGAACTTAGAATTTTATGAACTCTTTAACTTTTTTATCAAGCCTGACGAGATTTGCTTAGCGCAGGAGCAAGCATTGTTCTCCTGTAAAATCTTAGACTTTCTGATGAGGTTATTCAGTTTTACCGCAGGTGACCAAACTATCAAATGGAAAATAAGAAATTAAAACATCGGTTATTTTAAACTAATTCACAATGAAGCGTATTGCTTCCAAATTGTGAGAATTTTGCATTAAAATTGAATGTGCGAGTCAAGTTGAAACTTAGAACTATGAGTTTTAGTTCATTGGCTGATCGTATAGCGCGATATGATGATAATCAAGCGTCAAAGTTTATATCATTATTAATCTAAACGAATACTTCATCGTTAATAATGAAGTAGAAAACTTACTGTCACATTAAAAACAATAAAATGAGGAAAGCAGCTTGAATATGTTAAGAATTATATGGAATAAAATAGTTATAACTAAAAATTGAGTTGTACGTACAATTCTTTCACAACATTTACATGCATCGTCACACGAGCTTTGCCTCAAGGTAATGAAAATTAATGGTATTGTAAATAATTAGCTATAAAAGATTGTGTCTATGACGACAAAAGAAAATTTGTCGATATCAAACGGCTTTGCACTAACAAACACAACAAACATCCTGATACAGCAAACGAAACTTTGTATAAAATCATGTTTCATACTCTTGCATCTGAATCTCATTTTTTCAGCATGTTATTATGTATGGTATAGTTTTATTTTAAGGTTCAGCTACATGATAAATATTAATTGATTTAATCATGGGACACTCGTCGGCTGCGGTGCACTTTAGTCCTAATGATAAGTTGCACATTGTATGTAGGAGTCTGTTTTTCCTTGAGAGAGATTTGCTAAGAATATCTCATTACTACACATCTTCTCACGGCCATTCCTTCCAATCCTCGACCCCAACATTAAAAAGGAAGTATCGTACTATCTCTCACAGTGCAATTGTGTGTTCATAAACTAACATGAATATCTCACCATCACCGGTTAGATTTACTAAGCCGCTTCGAGCACGTCGTGTTACAAGCCCTGAAGAGTCGAGCTAGCTGGATGTCGCCATTTTCTTTCCAGCTACCGATTGTCCTGCATTCAGCCAGGATATTTTTAATGTAAAATTCGCCGCTCCTTTGATGTAAATGAAACACAAAACAGCCCGCGTAAAAAAAACAACATTTCTTCGGTGGAAAGACAGAAATGCGTTTCCTAGCACCCATACCCTCTGTATTTTCTTCGCTTTTTAGAATTCGTACATAAATGCTGTTGCCTTAGCTCAAAGTAGCTCGTTTTACGAAATGAAAAGAATTTCGATAGATTTTTCTCATCCTAACGTTGTCAGTATTGTTGTGAACGACATTTTTTCCTAATGTGTACATGTTTTCAGGAAACAACTTTTAAGCGTGAAATCCGCTTTAATTTGACGTATTGCAATGAAATTAAATTTCAAATTATTTAAACTTGTATCTTTAACTTTATTGCAAACAATCCAAAAACTTTGTATCTGGTTTATAAAATTACCGAAAACATTTATTACAGAAACAAGCACATTTTTGTACAAATATCAAGTAATGTCTGAATCCCTGTTTTCAGCAGAAGAGGAATGCTAACTGTTGGACGTTATATTGCAGTATCTTTTGTTCAGACGGTTGCCTCTTGCTCCCAATTGATGATACTCAATTTAGCAGCCCTCGAAATAATCCGAAGTCATTCTCTGCTACGTTGAGGTCTGGCAAGGAAAGTATTCAGACGTTTAGGAGATCATATCGCACTCAAATAAACTGCAGCGCTTGAGGACAACTTCCTTGGTCTGGAGATGACCATCAAATAGTTTCTCAAAATGAGAACAATCCCAGTCCTCAACAAATTGGGGAAGATGTCTCCGAATCCTGTCTTACGCTTATAGCAGTAAACAGCACCGAGCAGCTTCAAGAAAATTAGTGAAAGTGAAAAATCGTGACCACCCATTCCGCAATTTTCGATAGGCTTTTAGTGGATATTCCTTGGATTATTAAGGTTGAAACAAGTTTTCCCGAGAAAGACTCCAAGTTTTACGTGACTGAATCAAGGTTGCCCAGCGCAAAACTTTAAATGCTGGTTGAATGAGGGATGCCCTGGGTAAATACTGATGAAATTTGATATCAGGCCGGGTGCTGGGCACCCATATCAGAAATTCACTAATTTGGTTGAGGGCAGGATAGCTCAATACGTTTTGCCTTTTGTTGCGTTGCATATAGCTTCTCATTAAACAAAACGTATGATAGGAAATAAAACTTCCCGAAGAAAATTAAAGAAATTATGACTTTGGAACTTGTATTTAGTTTTTTGTATTTACCTAATGGTTGAGGTTCATTTTTTTTCGTAATGAAATTACTAACATGTAATGCACATTTGTGCATATAGGACTGTATTAAACGTTTTTTTCATTATTAGAGGTCACTATGAATGACTGAATTGTGAATCGAAAACTTGGAAAATTTTGAAATCATATCCTGCGGTAATATTGATTATTTATATGTATATGTATTATGTATAAAATTCTTACCGTTAAACTCAAAAATGATAGCGAAAAATAAATTACAATTTATACGTGTTAATTTTAGATATTAAGCCTAAAGTATCACAATAATAAATCAGTATGTATGATACTCAGACATAGCACGAACGTGTACATATAATGATTCGGAAACAGGCTAGGGAAGAGTATGTGGATTATGCAAAGTTGAAGTACTTTCGCCGTGGAATTGGTGGCACTGAAAGTGACAAGTAGGTGATTGGTCCTCAGGTCAAAATATCAAATGCTTTTAGAAGTTAGCCTGCTCACAAATTTGGTAAGTGAAAGAAATCAGTAGAAATACAGGCAGCGCCATGTTAGTAAAAACAAAAGTTCAATCGCTTACAGAACCATTTTACTCATAACTTTAACTAAAACTAAAAAATCATTTAAAAACTTACAACATTTTCATCATATTACGTGTGAAGGATTAAATAATAGATTGCATTAGAGCGAGAGGTTATCACAAACCTTCAAATTAAAGAAAAAACTTCAGTGATTGAATCTATCTTAAAAAACTACCAATGCTGGAACATCTTTGTCGTCGTGGGATTCCCCCGAGAGGACCAAATGCCTTCAAACAGCCCCACGGGGAGGCGGACGAAAGAAGGTTTCTCCGGGGCGCAGCGTCCAGAGTGGCGCCACACCGCCGCACCGTCCGGCATGGTGTCAGTGGTGGGGTCAGTGACCCGGTCACTGAGTCCCTGCTCCTAGTGCCGGCCGGAGACATAAGACAAAACCCAGGTCCCCGCACACGCATGTAAAACATGCGCTATGCAAATTACACCTGCTCGCGCTGGTGGTGGCGCTGTTCTCTGCAGTCAGTGTGGTGAATGGTACCACCTCCGGTGCACCTCCCTCAACAAAATTACAGAGTATACAAATGTATGGACTTGTATAACATGCTCCACCACTTCAGTCAACACGTCCAGCACAACAACTACAACTCAAACCAACACTACAACACAGCCACCCTCCCCCCCCCTCCTTGACGACACAACAGCCAACAAACAACAAAACCA